>CAUYQG010116426.1:0-14783 GCA_963574415.1 Tarsius wallacei | reverse complement strand
ACCATCAAAACCCTAACTTCAGCAGAAGAATCCAGATCACCAAAATAAAAGCACAAACCTGGAACATAGAAGACAAAAAGTTAATAAAAAAAAATCAATGAAACAAAAAACTGGTTCTTTGAAAGGATAAACAAGATTGATTGTCCCCTAGCTAGACTGACAAAGAATAAGATAGAAAAAGCCCAAATAAACACAATCAGACACACAAAAGATGAAGTCACATCTGACCCTGAAGAAATACAAAAGATGATCAGACTACTATACACACGTGTATGGAAACAAACTTGAAAACCTAAAGGAAATAGAGGATTTTCTGCCATCACACAACCATCCTAGGTTAAAACAAGAAGAAATTGAGATCCTAAATAAACCAATAACAATCCAGGAAATTGACGATGTCATAAGAAAACTACCTACAAAAACAAAAAAAAAAGCACTTGACCAGATGGCTTTCAGCAGAATTCTACAAAACATACAAGAAGGAACTGATATCGATCCTATTGAAAGTATTCCAGGCAACTGAGAAAGATGGTATTCTTTCCAATCATTTTATGATGCTAACATCACATTAATACCCAAGCCAGGTAAAGACCCAACAAAGAAAGAGAACTATAGACCAATATCCTTGATGAACATAGATGCTAAAATTCTCAACAAGATCCTAGCAAACCAGATTCAGCAAAATATCTCAAAAATCATCCACCATCACCAAGCAAATACATCAACAGACATAAAAACAAAAACCACATGATTATATTAGATGTAGAAAAATGTTTTTGATAAAATCCAGCATCCTTCTTGATAAAAACCCTCAAATATCTAGGCATAGATGGAACATGCCTCAAAATAGTAAGAGCCATCTACTGGAACCCCACAGCCAGCATACTGCTAAACAGACAGAAATTGAAACCATTACCCTGAAAACTGGAAAAAGACAAGGTGCCCACTCTTACCCCTCCTGTTCAACGTAGTTTTGGAAGTCCTAGCTAAAGCAGTCAGATAAGAGAAGGCGATCAGGGGTATTCAAATAGGAAAGGAGGAAGTTATCTCTCTTTGCAGATGATATGATTCTATACCTTGAAAACTCAAGAGAATCTGTGAAAAACCTCCTTGCACTGATAAAGGACTTTGGAAAAGTCTCAGGGTATAAAATAAATGTTTAAAAGATCATCACCCTCCTATGCACCAATAATAAACAAACAGAAACCCAAATAAAAAGCACAATTCCATTCATAATAGTCACAAAAGAAATGAAATACCTTGGCGTCTTCCTAACCAGAGACCTGAAGGACCTTCACAATGAAAACTACCAACACTGCTCAAAGAAATCAAAGATGATACAACAAGAGGACAAATATTCCTTGCTCATGAGTTGTAAGAATCAGCATCCGGAAGATGTCCATTCTACCTAAGACAATCTACAAATTTAATGCAGTACTCATCAAATTACCAACAACATTCTTCTCAGACCTAGAAATAATACAGGAATTCATATGAAAACAAACAACCAAGAATAGCCAAAACAAATATCAGCCAAAAAAAAAAGTAGGAAGTATCACACTCCCAGACTTTAAATTTTATTATAAAGCTACAATAATCAAAACAGCCTGGTATTGGTAAAGAACAGTCATATAAACCAATGGAATTGAAATGAGATTCCAGAGGCAAAACTTCAATTTCTCATCCAACTCATCTTCGGCAAAACCTCCACTACCAACCACTGGGGAGAAGAGAAGCTATTCAGTAAATGACACTGAGAAACCTGACTGACAACATGCAGAAGATTGAAACAGGACCCCTACCTATCCCCATACACAAAAATTAACTCTAATTGGATCAGAGACCTAAACGTAAAACTTCAAACTATAAGAAACTTAGAGAATGCAAGAGACACTCTTATGAAAATTGGAACTGGCAACCAATTCCTGATCAAAATCCCAAATGCCCATGTCAAGTGGGACCTCATTAAACTGACAAGTTCTGCAAAGCCAAAGAAAACATCAAGAGAACAGGGGGACAGCCCACAGACTGGGAGAAAATATTTTACCAACTCTATGTCTGACAATTGCCTAATATCTAGGATCTACAAGGAACTCACACGTGCTGTAAAGAAAAAAACAAACAGCCCCATTACAAAGTCGGCAAAAGGTATGAACAGACAGTTCTCAAAAGAAGACATGCGAGCAGCCAACAGATACATGAAAAAGTGTTCAGTTTTACTAATCATCAAGGAGATGCAAATTAAAATGACACTGAGATATCACCTAACTCCAGGCAGAATGACCATCATCAATAACTCAAAGATAACAGATGCTGGAGAGGATGTGGTTAAAGGGAACATTTCTACACTGTTGGTGGGAGTTCAAACTAATACAACCTCTGTGGAAAACACTGTGGCGATTTCTAAAATACTAAAAATCAACCTTCCATATGACCCCGCAATCCCCCTACTGGGAATATACCCAGAAGAACTCAAATCACTCTATAAAAAAGAGACTTGCACACATATGTTTGTTGCAGCATTGTTCACAATAGCAAGAACATGGAACCAACCATGCTGCCCTTCAAAAAAGGACTGGATTAAAAAAAGTGATACATACGCACAATGGAATATTACACAATCATAAAGAAGAAAAAAACCATGAACTTCGCAGCAACCTAAATGGAATTAGAGTCTATAATACTGAGTAATCTTTTACAGAAACAAAGAACTGAGTATCACATGTTCTCACACTCATAAGTGGACCTTGAACAACTATCGTAATACTATAAGAAAAGGATTGACAGTAACAGGAAACTGTGGGGTAGTGGCGGGGTGTGGGGAGGTGGGATTGACAGCAGTGGAAATCTGCCTGAGGAAGCGGGACATACCTCATCAACAAGGGTACCTGCACAAACAACATTTGTATAACTAACCCTGAATTGTACCCCACAATTTTAAAATGAAAAAATTTAAATGTTAAAAAAATAAGTAAATAAAATAAAACCAAAAAAAAAGAAAAGAAAAATGTATAATTATTTGTTCTCTCTAAATTTAAGATATGGAATGGATATATCATAATTAATTTTTGTTTATATTCATTTTCTCTAAAACATTATAGAATGTGTATGTTTCTGAATTTGACTATCTCTTTCTATAAAATGTTGTACTGTCTCCTTACACTATCCTACACGTTTTTTTTGAACATATAAACTTTCAATTGTTATACATTTTTAGGTTTTCTCTCAAAAGATCTGAACACCAGCTAGAGCTTTTCAAAAACAGATTATTTGTGACTATTAATCGGGACACTCTCAAGTTGATAAACAGTTTTGATATTTTTTCCTTAATGCACACTAACTACTTCCTTTTCATTCATAGATATCATAGCTAGCACTGTAGAATGAGCCAAATATCCCTCCTATAAACAATTAAGTTCATTTACTTGCATATTCTATTATTTTTATTACATAATGTAAGCCATCAGTATAAAAATGATTTGACTATGATTCCATAAGATAATAAAAGATTGCATGAGGAAACATCTTAGGAAAATCACAGTATTTTGTAAACAATTATGTAAAAGGGATATTCCACATCTGATCCTGGGATGAAAATTTTGTTTTTTTAATAATTTATAACCCTTTTAGTAATTTCAGTTGACATTTATTAATTTAAGTTTTTAAATTATATTAATAATTTAAGTTGATGATTTTGTAGTAATGTTTTCAGAACCCATCTGATCTTGTGTCTTTGTCTAACCATATTAAAAACTTGTTAATAATAATACAATCTTACATTTATTTAGGCTCACAACGTACCTGACCCAATTGAAAAAATTTTACATTTACTTTTCTTCATTTATTATGATATATAGGATAAAGATTATTAATATTCTCATTTTTTGTTTGGAATCAGACATTAAGGAACTTGTCCTACTTTGTAGAGCACAGTCAGACTTTCAGACCAAGTCAATATGACTCATGACCATTTAACTGCTCTATGGGATTGTTAGTTCTTTAAATCATAACTTCTCTACTATTTTTCTAAAGGTGCTCATGCATGAGTTTCTCCATTATTATACATCTCTTTCAGAATGATATGTTTTCAAATAATCATGTGGGGAAGGGCAAGCTGACAATGCATCTTATGAATGCTTTTCAATTTGATAATATTGTCCTGCTTTTCCATACGAATATTTGATTTTTATTACAGTAATGGTGGGATCGAATCATACTATTATTGTAATAACAGGCAATTGACCTGTCTGAAACTCAGTTTTTCATTTACAAATGATAAAGCTAATATTCATCCAACTCACTGGATTGTTTTAAAGATTTAATTACATATCATTTATAAAGAAGACACATAATAAACTATAGATTACAATGATTATTTTTCTAGTATATTATTATCATCTTTATTCAGAAAGGTAACTCAACTGTTATCATTAAGTATTTTCATTAATCTCTTGGTAGAGAATTCCTCAATTATCCATCAAAACCTTAGCAAGTTTCTCTATTTCTATCAGTTAATTTAAATGACAGAAATTTGGGTCAATTGGGATTTTGCTTCTTTTGAAGACATCTTTCTCTTCCTCTCCTTTATTCCCTGATTATTACTCGTAGTAAGTTTTTTTTTTCTTTTTGTTTTGTTTTGCATAATACATTTTGGTATGGCTTGTCTATATGTTTTGTATTAAATCCATCTACTCTAAAAATTGAAGACTATTATTTATTTTTCATTATATAAAGTTTTCTTCTATTATAACTGTCATGATTGCTTCTATTTAGCTTGATATAGCTGCTTTCTATAAAGTGCCTCATAGACTGTATTTTAAACTTCTCATGTGTGCATCAGGCATCTACTCTTCTCCTTTTAGTGTCTTCATTCTTTTTAATTACTTTTGAAAATTTTCACAAATATGAGTTTCATACAATGATAAAATATTTGAATCAATTTCATTTTTAAAAACCAATTATGATTTAAATGCTTTTTTACTTTTAAAGCATTTGAAGTATTTATATATTTTATTATTGTATTTATTTATATTTATGTGCAGTATAGCCAATTTTGTTTATATATGTTGTACTTTTATTTAACTTGGAATTTTTACTATGATTATTTATTGAATTTCACTTATTGTTTTTATGTTTCAGGTACTGTGCTAAGTGTTTTATAGACATTACCTGATTGATATAACTAATACCATATACTATTGTGTTTTATCATTTTGTTACAATAATTCTCAAAGTTTCTTTTGACATATATATTTTGTTGTATTTTGTAACTATTATTTAATGAGTACTATTTTGCAAGCACTATAACGAATTTTTTGCATATGTTGGTTGAGTTAATCCTCATTGCATCTTTATAATCTAGATAAATCTACAATATTATTTCAGTTTTACAGATAAGAAGATAGGTATTTATTCGGATTTTAAAACTTCTCCCTGGTTACAAACTATTAAGTGAAAAAACTGGATTTTTAAACTAAGTTAGTTTGATTTAATCTGTTTTAATCATACCCCCATAATATGTCCCATTATGATAGAAAACCACTCTCTCTATTTTGATAGAGTTATGATTTCTTTTAGGAAAATGAGTTGTATTCTTTTCTTTTTTTTTAAATTTTCATTATAAAGATGTGGGCCACATTTCAGGGTTAGGTATACAAAGATTGATCATGCAGGTAACCTTGTTGATGAGGTATGTGCCTCCCTCCCCCAGCAGTTTCCCTCAACTGACAATCCTACCCCCCCTTCCCTGACAGTTTCCCACTACTGCCAATCACTTTCTTATAGCATTATAATTGTTCAAGGTCTGTTTGTGAGTGAGAAAATATGGAACTCTGTTCTTTGTTTCTGTGATAAGCCACTGAATATGATCTACTCCAAATCCATCCAAGTTGCTGGAAAGTCCATATATTCGTCCTTCTTTATGACTGCATAATATTTCATTGTGTATATGTACCACATCTTTTTTTTCCAGTCGGGTTTCAATGGGCAACATGGTTGGTTCCATGTTTTTGCTATTGTGAATAGAGCTGCAACAAACATACGTGTGCAGGTATCTTTTTGGTAGAATGCTTTGAGTTCCTCCGGGTATATTCCCAATAGGGTAATTGCTGGATCATATGGAAGGTCAATTTCTAGTTCTTTCAGGAATCACCACACTGCTTCCAAAGAGGCTGCACTAGTTTGCATTCCCACCAGCAGTGTAGAAGTGTTCCTTTTTCTCCGCATCCTTGCCAGCATCTGTTGTTTGTTTTATTAATGATGGCCAGTCTTACTGGGTTAGGTGGTATCTCATTGTGGTTTTGATTTACATTTCTCTGATGATTAGTGAGGCGAAACACTTTTTCATGTGTCTGTTGGCTGCCCATATAACTTCTTTTGAGAAGTGTCTATATATGTCTTTTGCCCACTTTTTAATGAGGCTGTTTGTTTTTTTTCCTTTTGGCACAGTTAAGTTCTTTGTAGATCCTAGATGTTAGGCCTTTGTCAGACATACAGTTGGCAAATATTTTTTTCCCATTCTATGGACTATCTCCCTGCTCTCTTGATGGTTTCTTTTGCTTTGCAGAAGCTCATTAGTTTGATGAGGTCCCACGTGTCTATCTTATTTCTTAAGGTATGGTCACTTAGAGTTTTGATCAGGAATTGGTTGCCAGTTCCAATTTCCATAAGGGTGTCTCCTGTATTTTCTAAGATTCTTACAGTTTGAGGTTTTATCTTTAGGTCTTGGATCCATTTAGACTTAATTTTTGTGTATGGTGACAGGTAGGGGTCCTGTTTCAAGCTTCTGCATGTGATCAGCCAGTTTTCCCAACACCATTTACTGAATAGGTTCTCCTGTCCCCAGTGGTTGTTGCTGAAGGTTTTGTCAAAGATGAGTTGGCTGAGAAATTGAGGCTTTGCTAAAGCAGGGCTGCCATGGCTCCATCGTCCCCACCGCAGGATGCACATTCTGCCAGCTATCTTTTCTTTTAAATTTAACTTTATATTACGTTTTATTCCCAAATTTTCACTTAAAAATTTAGAAGTGGCATATATTTCTTATAAAAACAAAAAATAATTTCAGAAATGAATAAAGCAAAGATAAAAACCATTTCCCTCTCATCATCATCACCATCATCATCATTGCAGCCATCATTGTTCCTGGTCCCAGACTCCACCAGAGTTCAAAATTCTACCCCTGACTCCCTTCTGAATAACTGGTATCTGGATGGGCCTCCTGTTCTCCCAGTCTACATTTCCTCTGCCAGGCTGTCTTCATAATTTTGGAGCTCCTTGTTCAACATGAAAATGTGGGACCCCTTCATCAAAAAGCAGGAACAAGTGCCATTAAAGTTACTAGAATACAAAGTTTTCTCCTTTCTTCCACAGTCTCTCATCTGGTTATGATATTTTTTATTTGCTATTTGATGCTGTTCTAAGTAAAAAAAATAAATAAAATTTTTAGTTACTAGCATGAATTTTATCATTCATCATTATATTATACAATGCCAGTTTTATATACAAATATGAGTGTTTAACTCATATGTGGAATCATCAAAATTACACAGCTTGTGTTTTATAGTTTGTACACACAAATGTATTCTTGTCCTTACTAGAACAGTGCAGTGCAAATGCTGTACACAAACAAACCACAAAAGAAAAAAAAAAACATTTCCTTATCCATATTTAATTCCTAGGGAAAGGGAGACTGGGAAAGACATGTTATAATTTCTCCAAGTCAGTAAATAGGGATTTACTTCATTATTTCTAGTATTTACATAATATTACAATATGCAAAATATTTCAATGTATAAATATCATTTAGCAATCTCTTTTTTAGTTATAAGGATGTGGGGTACAGTTCAGGATTAGGGACATAAGTAGTCATTGTACAGGTGATATTTCAGCCTCTCTTTAGTCCCCACTTTACCTGGTTTGAGATCAGGTAATCTTATCGATGTTTTGTCCGTCCCCCCCCCCCCCCCAAGTATCCCGCTACTGCCAATCCCTTTCTTATAGTATTATGGTAAATGTTCAGGGTATGCGTATGAGTGAGAACATGTGATACTCAATTTTTTTTGTTTCTGTGATAGATCACTGAGTATTATAGACTCTATATCCATCCAGGTTGCTGCAAAGTTCATAATTTTTCCTTTATGGCTGCATAATATTCCATCATGTATATGTACCACTTTTTTTTAAGCCAGTCCACTTTCGATGGACAGTGCGGTTGGTTCCATGTTTTTGCTATTGTGAATAGTGCTGCAGTAAACATGTATGCACAGCCAACTTTTTTATAGAATGATTTTAGTTCCTCTAGGTATATTCCCAGAAGGGAGATTGCTGGGTCGTATGGAAAGCCGATTTTTAGATCATTTAGAAATTGCCACACCATTTTCCACAGAGGTTGTATTAATTCACACTCCCATCAACAGTGTAGAAGTATCCCCTTTTCTCTACATTCTCTCCAGCATCTGTAGTTTTTGTTATTACTGATGGCTATCCTGACTAGAGTTAGGTGGTATCTCAGTGTAGTTTTGATTTGTACTTCTTTGAGTGAGTCTGAGCATTTTTTCATCTATCTGTTGGCTGCTCATATGTCTTTTGAGAAGTGTCTGTTCACATCTTTTGCCCAATTTTTAGTAGGGCTGTTTTTTTCCTTTTGACACATTTGTGTTCCTTGTAGGTCCTGGATATTAGGCCTTTGTCAGATACAGAGTTGGAAAATATTTTTTCCCATTCTGTGGGCTGTCTCCCTGCTCTCTTGATGGTTTCTTTTGCTTTGTAGAAGCTTTTCAGTTTGATGAGGTCTCCTATGGTATGGGTTTTTGAGGTTTTGATCTTAATGGACTTTTAGACTGTTTTCTATTTTTCCTTATAAACATTATTCTTTATCATATGTGTGCATTTAACTATGTTCACTTCTTTAGTTACTTTTGCTGGATATATTTCTGGAAGTTAATTCTGGGTAAAAAGTTTGCATATTTAAAATATAAGTAGATAATACCAAATTGCCTTCCAGAAAGGCTGTACTTATTTAGACCCCTGCCAAAATGTAGAATTCATATTTCTTTCTTAAAATTGTCTCTTTTCCTGTCTGTAACCATTTAGTATGTAAACAAACAGATCTTTATTGTTTTAGTTTCTAGTTTTCATGATGAAACAACCATTGAAAGTGGACTGGATAAAGAGAATATGGTACATATACACGATGGAGTATTATGCATCCATAAAGAAGAATAATATCATGGACTTCACAGAAAATTGGATGGACTTGGAGACCATCATACTAAGTGAAATATCACAGAAACAAAGATCTGAATACCACATATTCTTACTCATAAGTGGTCCTTGAACATTAGTCTCATTAGCACAAGGAGAGATTGGCAGTCACTGGGTACTGCTAGGGGAGGAAGGGCACTGCTATGGTGGGAAGAGGGGGCACATGACAATACAAAGCATACTTGATTCATTACCAGAGGGAGTGAGGGCCAGTTTGAAGCCCAAACTTCACCTGCATGCAGCTTACTTTTGTAGTTAATCCTCACTTATACCAAACATTCCTATAATAAAATTAAAAATGCAGATGAAAGCAAAAAATTTTTTTCTGTATGGTTAGTGAGCATTTATATATCTTATATGAATAAACTGTTCAGAATTAGTCCATATTCCTATTAGGGCATTCTTTTTTTTCACACTGATAAAAAGATATTCATATATTAAGTATATCAGTTGTCTTTCATACTTTTTCCATACATTGTTTTCTCCAGTTTGTCATTTCATTGTTAACTTTGTTGAATATTGCCACTTAGTTTTCTAGCATTTTTTTTTTTTTTTTTAATATATATACAGATCCCTCAGTCTCTTCCTTTAGAACATCTGGGTTTTATATCACACTAAAAAACAAAAGTCCCTTTCCACTCTAAGTTATATTAATAGCCTTCTACATTGTAGTTTAGTAATTTTTTTCATGTTTAAATTTTTACTATATATCTGGATTTTGTTTTTGTTTGTAGTTAAAGAGGTAGGGATTTAATTTTTGTTCCAAATGGGTAGTTGATTTTCCTAACATCATTTATTGGACAACCTATCTTTTCCCCACTGATTTGAAATCTTATATTCATCTTATTGTAAGTTCTTATATATATGTGCTATCTGTTTCTGAAGTCTCTGTCCTGTTCCAGTGATGTCTATTTTTCTGCCCATTATAGACTGTTTTCTGTAGTAGTAGTTGTTTTTATATCTGATACAGGAAGTCCCCTCTCAGTGGTATTTGTTAAATATTTTTGGCCATTCGCTTAAATTTTTATTCCATGAAAAATTTAGAACAAATATATCATATATCCTATATACTGTATATACTCTAACATCACATCGGGTTTTGAGAGGAGCTATATTAAATGTATAGATTAATATAGGAATAACTAACATTTTTGCAGAATTGACTTTTCTCATCAAGGGGTGTAGTATGTTTCTCCATTTGTCTTCTTTTATGTCCAGTTAAGTTTTATTATGTTCTTTATTTATTTATTGTTCCTTTATTGTTAGGTTTTCTCAGGTTAATAGATATTTTACAGCTATTGTTATTAATGGAAAGTTTTTTCCTATTACATTTTCTACTTGATTATTGCTAAGATATAAAAAAGTTGATGCTCATTGATTGAATCTGTCTCTTTTCCTTTTTGTATTGAATTAACTACAGATTTCAGAACGGTATTTAATGATAGTGGGAATAGGAGGCATCCTAATCTTTTTCCTCCTGACTTTATTAGAAATGGGTTTCATGTTTTAACTTTATCTTTGCAGTTGGCTTCTTATAAATTCTATTTATTAAATTCAGAAAAGGTATTGTTTTTAAGTTACCTTTTTCCGAGTCAAGAAGATACTGAATTTTATTAATTAAAAAAAAATCTACCAGAATTATATATATATATTTTTTTTTTCATTTTTGACATACCAGTGTGTTGAATTACATTATTTTACATTATTAACATATTGAGTCATTCTTGTGCTCTTGGTCTAAACGTCATCATGCCATATTATTCTTGAGGTATGTTCCTATATTTGATTTGCTAATATTTAATTTAAAATTTGTTTTTGTTCTTTAACCTTCCTCAAATTTTCAGCAGGATTTTATCAATTGTTTATATTTATACAGCCAGGTTGATCAGTATATAGTCGGTGTGGAAAACTCAGAAATCACAAAGTCAGTGTTTAGTGCCCCTCTCCTTTCTTCCCCGGAATTCAGCCAATTACTCTAGGCAAAAGTCTCTTAAGCAACAAGCCCCACTTAAATAATTGAGACTAAAGGGAAGTGTACCATGGTCTGTTACTTTGCATGTGGTGTTTTAATGGCTTTCCCAGACTCCAGAGGGTTTTGTCTTCTTTGACTTTTTCCTAGGCTAGTTCCAGTAAGGAAAAAGATGTCTCTGCTTAGTGGAGTGTTTCCTCTTCCAACCTCTTATTCAAACTGCATTCTAACTTTTCTTGGAAAACATAACTTGGACATAGGGGGAACATAGGGGAGATAGTGTCAGACATTAAAAGAGATGTTCCCTATTGTTGTGGAAACTCACTCATGCTTCCAGCTATCCCTTTTCTCACTTAGGGAATTCAGTGGGATGTTTTAGTATTATCTTCATTTATTACCTCCTACATTTCAGTAGATGTAATTTTTCTCTCTATTTTGGATTCTTTGAGTTGTTATCCGCCCCCCCCCCCCCCGCCAGGAATCAAAGGGAGGGGTTCCTATTTTGCAATTTTTCATCCTGTAAATTCCTCTTGTTATTGAGAAAAGAAGTTTGGTATTTCCAGTTTGACTTTTTGTGTTTCCTTGATCATGGTTTATCACACTCCTGCTCAGGTTATGTAAACAGTATTTGTAACCCAGCTGTGGCCCTTAGAATCCCAGCCCTGGTACTAAGGCATAAGGTACATGGTTTGTGCCTTGGTTGGGAAACAGAGGTATGTATTCTAAGAGATAAAGCTATTATATCAAAACAAAATAGTTGAGATTGGTTGTAATTAAAGATTGCAAGGCTGCAATTTTAGCTGGTCTTCAACATGTCCATAAAGGTTATGTGTAACATATCACTCAGATAGATTGGTGAGTCAAAGAAGCATGAAAAAAGACATTTAGTAAGGCAAAGACATTGCCCATCAGGAGAGATAGTACCTTTACCTATAAATTTCTGTTTTGGTATTTGACGTTATTTGATACTAAATGCCACAGGAAGTTATAATTATATATAGATGCTGCTTGACTTATGATAGGATTATGTCCCAATAAACTCATCATAAATTATAAAAATTATAAGTGAAAAATGAAATTAATATACCTAACCTAGCAAATATCATAGCTTAGTCTAGCCTAATTTAAATGTAATCAGAACACCTTTGTCATAGGCAAAATAATCCAACACAAAGCATATTTTATAATAAAGTGTTAAATATCTCAAAATTTGAAATGTGGTTTCTATTGAATGCATATCACTTTCCAACTGTTATAAAATTGAAAAATTATTGCCGGGCTCGGTGGCTCAGCCTGTAATCCCTCGCTTTGGGAGGCTGAGGTGAGTGGATTGCCTGAGTCCGCGGGTTCGAGACCCGCCTGGGCAACTTGGTGAGACCTCATCTCTACAATAAATAAAAAAATCAGCCGGGCGTGGTAGCATGCCTGTAATTCCAGCTACTCAGAAGGCTGAGGCGGAAGGATCGCCAGAGACCAGCAGGTCGAGGCTGCAGTGGCCGGGAGCGGCCACTGCACTCCAGTCTGGGCGGCAGAGTGAGACTCCAACTCAAAAAAAAAAAAAAGAAAAGAAAAATTATGAGTTGAATCATTGTAAGTTGGATCGATCTGTAATTAATTCCCCTAGCTCTGATTTCATACTTTCCAAGAAGCTTTTGGATTATTTGGTTTTTCTTAATGTCTTTCTGCTAGGAAAAAAATGTACTAATAATGTTGAGGCAAATGATATGCCCTCCTGTGAACTATATTTCACGCAGTAAATTTTAAAAAAGAGACACTAGTGTAGATACATCACTCCCTTTTAAGTTCTGTCAGCTTGATATGGTTTCTAAAGACCATGAAACCGAAAGCACTAACTCATTCAGTCAAATATTTAAACTTACAGTTCAAAGGAAGAGGCTGATGACCTTGGTGAGTTCACCTAGACAATGTTAGTCTAGGAATCCTTATGGGAGCAAGCCATCCAGCCTTCCCTGTAAACATGCATACCTTCCCCTAAATCTTTCTTTCAAACGACTACAGTTGCTATTTCTGTGATTTAGAGCAAATCATAGATTTATAGCTTTTAAGGCTAAGTAAGAATGATAATTTTTTTCAAATACTCGCATGATGTTTCAATTCTATGTCACACAACATTAATATCTCCAGTTTCAGGTAACTCACAGCCTTTATTTAGATAAATTTTAAATACTGAAGTTTAACATACATTATTAAAAGTATGCATATCATAACTCTTCAGGTAAATAGATCTTCAAAACATGAACAGACCTGTGTAATTAGCACTCAGATAAAGAAACAAAACATTATTAGCATCCCAGAAGCCTTTTAATGCCTCCTTCTAGTAATGATCTCCCAACAGTCACCACTATCCTGATGTAGAACAGAAATTTTGCTTGTTTCTAAGCTTCATTTAAATGGAACAATCAATTGTGTATTCTTTTGTCTTGTTTCATGTACATACCATTGTTTGTGAGATTAATTCATGTTGTTAGAATTTGCTGCCTTTGTTTTTTGTCAAGTTGAAATTCATATAACATAAAACTTGCTGTTTTAAAGTGTAAAATTCAATGGCATTTAGTATATTGTGTTATACAACTGTCACTTCTAATTTCAAAACATCCTCATCACCCCAAAAGGAAATCCTGTATGCGTTAACCATTCTTTCTTTGCTCTTTTCTCCCTACCTCTGGCAACTCTTTATTAACCTACATCCTGTCTCTGTGGATTTACTTTGGATATTTCATATCAATGGAATCATATGTTATGTGACCTTTTATGTCAGTTTTTTTTTTTTTTCAGTAGCATAATGTTTTTGAGATTCATCAATGTTGCAGTATGGATTCTTTTTTATGGTTAGATGATATTCCACTATGTGGATATACAACATTTTGAACATTAATTGGCTGATAGACATTTAGATTGTTTCTGCCTTTTAGCTATTATGAGTAATGCTGCTATGAACATTTTTATCTGAACATCTATTTTTAATTATTTCATATATATATATATATACATACGTATATATATATATATATCTAAGAGTGAAATTGCTGGGTTATATTGAAAAATCTGTTTAACTTTTTGAGAAACTGCCAAATTATTTCACACTGGCTGCACCCTTTACATTTCCACTAGCAATGTAAAAGAGTTTCGATTCCTCCACATTCCTTGCCCACACTTGTTGGTTTTGTTTTGTTTTGTTTTGTTTTCTAACGTAGTCATCCTAGCGGTTGTGAAATGGCATCTCTGTGATTTTGATTTGCACAATATTGAACAGTTTTTACGTGCATATTGGCCATTTATATTCCTTTGGAAAAATGCTGTTTATGTCATTTGCCTATTTTTAAGTTGGATTGCTTATCTTTGTTTTGAGTTTTAAGATTTTTTAAATATTTTTACTAGATATAAGATCCTGTTAGGTACATGGCGGTATTAGTTTGCTAGGGCTGCCATAACAAATACCACAGAATAGGTGGCTTAAGCTAACATAAATTTATTTTCTCATTGTTCTAGAGGTTAGAAATCCAAAATAAAGATGTCAACGGATTTAGTTTCT
>CAUYQG010116422.1:0-27613 GCA_963574415.1 Tarsius wallacei | reverse complement strand
GTCTTGTGCAGGGTCCCCTCCCCACGGCGGAAGCACAGGGCAGGGCTTGGAGGGCTGTGCAGCCGACTTACCTGGTGCAATGTCTCCAGGTTGGGCACGTCCCAGTGGGTGAGGCCAGCTACCTGGATGCTTCCCTGGCCTTCTGGGCCCTGCCTCACAGCCAAGCGCTCTGGAGGCCCTGGGGCAAGGAGGTCCCTAGTGAGAAAATGGGAGGGCCTAGTTAAGGTGCTCTTGGGGGAGCCGGAAGAGCACTGGGCCAGGTGCAAGTAGGAGGTCCCGCAGGCCTGACCTGACAGCCTCGTTGTAGATCTCCACCATGCTGAGGGTCACGCGGTGCTGCCCTCCAGCCCCCATCTCCCGAAACAGCGACTGCAGCGCCCTAGGAGCTATGCCGGGGTCCTCAGGTGGGCCCTGAGGATGGGTGGGATACCACACTGGGCTCACATCCAAGCTCCTGGCCCCAGGAGCCACCCAGAGCCCCTAGGGCCTTTCCCACCAGGGTGCAGTGGGGAGGAGACAGCACCTACACCACCCTTGCCCCTCTCTGAGAGGCCTGCGTGGCCATTCTATTCCCTCCCCGGGCCCACAAGAGTGGAGCAGGAGCCTTCCCAGGGGAGAGTCATGGGGCCCTCAACGGTCTCCCCAGAGCCTAGGGCCTGGCCCCTTCACTTACTGCAGGATACCCCAGGCTCCAGGGGGTTGTCCAGCGGAGGACACAGGGCTTCCTCACTCTGGGGGCAGCTGCCCACCTCCTACTTGCCCATCTACACCCCCAATGTAGTAATTCCCCTGACACCACCACCCACCTCCTGTCCCAGGTGTCCACCTTCAACCAGCCCAGCTTACTGGGGGCTGGCCCCTGAAGCCCAAGGGCCCCTGGGGCTGCTCTGGGATCTAGACACCCTATTCCAGGGGGTGCCACCCAATAAGAGCATCTATGATCCGTGGGTCAGCCACCCTCGGGACTTGGCTGCTCCTGCCCCAGGCTGGCTGCTCTCCTGGTATGGTCTCTGAGGCTCCTAAGGCAGGGGCTATCTCTCCCTTCCATCTCTACCAGCTTGTTGATGGAGAACCAAGGATAGGAGGGTGTCTGCAGTCACAGCAGCCTCAAAACACCAGGCACCAGCCCTGCTGGGGCTCCATTATGTCTATTGAACTACTCCATAAGTACTTGTAGCCTAGCTAAGCATGACTCTGGCTCTAGTCATTCATGCCTCTGTCACCCCTACACCCAGAGGCAAGGATAGAGGAGCAATACTGAGCCCTTACTTGTCCCCTCTCCTCAGCCCACGACCCCATCCATCCATCACCCACTCTCTGTCACCCCCCCTCCCTCCTCTAGTTGGGGGGAGAGCAAACCTAATGGTGGATCTAGCTTGAAGTCCTGCCCTCTCATCTGTTGGGGAAAGGGGTAGCACCTTTTTAGGGAAAGGAATTAGGGGATAAACACTGGACCTTACATGGTCTTGGTGGTATGGGAGATAACAGTAAAGGAATTTACAAAAAAAAAGAAAGAAATATTCATCCTACACATATATGCATCCAGCACTGGAGCACCAGCATTTATAAAGCAACTACTAAGTACTCTGAAAAAAGTTATTGACACTAACACTACTATAACTGAGGATTTAAATAACCTGACTAACAACTGCAGATAGATCATTGAGGCAAAAAACCAACAAAGAGATCTGGAACCTCAACTTGAAACTTGACCAAATAGACTAAATAGATACCTACTGAACACTTCACCCAATAACCTCAGAATATACTTTCCACTCATCACCACGTGGAATGTACTCCAAGATTGATCATATCCTCGGCCATAAGTCAAACGTAAATAAATTTCATAAAATCAAAATACTGCCATGCCCCTTCTCAGACAGCAGTGGAATAAAAATAAATATCAACACCAATGAAATTTTCCCCCAAACCACAAAGACACGAACACTAAACAGCATGATGCTGAATGATTACTGGGTCAACACAGAAATCAAAACAGAAATTTAAAATATTCCTGGAAACAAATGATAATGAAGAAACATCTTACAAAAAAAACCTCTGGGATGCCATGAAAAAAGTTCTCAGAGGGGAATTCTAGCAAATCAGATCCAACAACACATCTCAAAATGTAAACACACATCAAGAAAGTGGAAAGATCACAAGTCAGCAGCCTAACAAACCACCTAGAGAGCTGGAAAGACCACCAAAACCCTAACTTTAGCAGAAAAGTACAGATCACCAAAGTAAAAGCCCAAATACAGGACACAGAAGACAAAAATATCATAGAAAAAAATAGCAAAACGAAAAGGTGGTTCTTTGAAAGAATAACCTAGATTGATGGACCCCCTAGCCAGAATGACCAAAAAAGAGAGAAAAAGTCCAAATAAACACAGTCAGAAATGCAGAAGATCAAATCATAACTGACCCTGAAGATTATCAGAGAGTACTATGTGCACCTGTATGGAAACAAGCTTAAAAACCTGAGTGAAATGGAGGACTTTTGGACATCACACAACCTCCCAAGGTTGAACAAGAAGACATTGAGATACTAAATAGACCAATAACAATCTAGGAAATTGACTCCATCATAAGAAAAATACCTGAAAAAAAAAAAAAGCCCTAGACCAGTCTGCTTTGCAGAGAAATTCTACAAAACATACAAGGAGGAGCTGATACCAATCCTATTGAAAGTATTCCAGGCAAATGAGATAGATGGAATTCTCCCCAAATCATTTTACAAAGCTAATATCACACTGATACCCAAACTGGGTAAAGATCCAGCAAAAAGCCAGGCTCGGTGGCTCAGCCTGTAATCTTGCGCTTTGGGAGGCTGAGGTGAGTGGATTGCCTGAGCCCGCGGGTTCGAGACCCGCCAGGGCAACTTGGCGAGACCTCATCTCTACAATAAATCAAAAAATCAGCCAGGCATGGTAGCACATGCCTGTAATTCCGGCTACTCGGAAGGCTGAGGTGGAAGGATTGCGGAGCCCAGCAGGTCAAGGCTGCAGTGGCCGGGAGCAGCGACCACACTCCAGTCTGGGAGACAGAGTGAGACTCCAACTCAAAAAAAAAAAAAAGATCCAGCAAAAAAAGACAACTGCAGTCCAATATCCCTAATGAACATAGATGCAAAAATTCTCAACAAGATTCTAGCAAGTCAGATCCAACAATACATCTCAAAAATCATTCACCATGACTAAGTAGGCTTCATTCCTAGGATGCAGGGATAGTTCAACATTGACTCCATCATAAGAAAAATACCTGGAAAGAAAAAAGCCCTAGACCAGTCTGCTTTGCAGAGAAATTCTACAAAACATACAAGGAGGAGCTGATACCAGCTTAAATGTAATTAAAGATATCAACATTAAAGACATGTAAAGGCAAGAACCTCATGATTATATCATTGGATGCAGAAATAGCTTTCCATAGAATCCAGCATCCCTTTTTGATAAAAACCCTTGAACACCTAGGCATAGAAGGAACATACCTCAAAATAGTAAGTGCCATCTATGATAAACTCATAGCCTACATATTGCAAAATAAACAAAAACTGGATGCATTTTCCCTGAAAATCAGAGCAAAGCAAGAACAATTAGACAAGAGAAGGAAATCAGGGCTCTCCAAAGAGGAAAAAAAGAAACTAAGTTATCTCTCTTTGCTGATGATATAATCCTATACCTCAAAAATCCAAGCGAATCTGTCAAAAACATCCTTGCACTGATAAAAGACTTTGGCAAATTCTCGGGGTACAAAATAAATGTACAAAAGATAGTTGTATTCTTATACACCAACAACACACAGGCAGAGAAACAAATTAAAAGTGCAATCCCATTCACAATAGCCACAAAAAAAATTAAAGAAAGAAATGCTGCAGCATATTCCTAACCAGAGATGTGAGAGACCTTTACAATGAAAACTACAAAACACTGCTCAAAGAAATCCAAGATGACACAAACAAATGGAAAAATATTCCATGCTCATAGATTGGGAGAAACAACATTGTTAAGACGTGTATTCTACCAAAGGAAATCTACAGATTCAATGCAATACCATTTAATTACAAACATCATTCGTAGACCTGGAAATGACAATACAGAAATTCATATGGAAACATAAACAACCATGAACAGCCAAAACAATCATTATCAAAAGAAAGAAGGCAGGAGGTATCACACTTCCAGACTTTAAACTTTACTGTAAGGCAACAATAATCAAAACAGCCTAGTATTAGTACAAGAACAGGCATAGGGACCAATGGAACAGGATAGAGATTCTGGAAGAAAATCTCAATTTCTCAACCAATTCATCTTTGACAAAGCCTCCAGCAACAACCACTGGGGAGAGGAGAATCTGTTCACTAAATGGTGCTGGGGAAACTGGCTGATCACATGCAGAAGATCGAAACAGGACCCCTATCAACATACACAAAAATCAACTTTAAATGGATCAAGGATTTAAACATAAAACCTCGAACTATGAGAACTTAGAAAGTGCAGGAGACACTCTTATGGAAATTGGAACTGGCAACCATTTCTAGATCAAAACTCCAAGTGCCCATGCCAAAAGAGATAAGATAGACAAGTGGTACCTCATCAGACTGGAAAGCTTCTGCAAAGCAAAAGAAACCATCAAGAGAGTGGGGAGACAGCCCACAGAATGGGAAAAAAATATTTGCCAACTATATATCTAACAAAGGCTTAACATCTAGGATCTACAAGGAACTCAAATGTGCCAAAAGGAAAAAAAAAAAACCAAACAGCCCCATTAAAAAGTGGGCAAAAGACATGAATAGACACTTCTCAAAAGAAGATATATGGGGCAGCCAACAGACACATGAAAAAGTGATCAACTTCACTAGTTGTCAGAGAAATGCAAATCAAAACCACATTGAGATGCCACCTAACCCCTGTAAGAATGGCCATCATTAATAAAACAAACAACAACAGATACTGGCAAACATGCAGAGAAAAAGGAATGCTTTTACACTGCTGGTGGGAATGCAAACTAATGCTACTTCTGTGGAAAACAGTGTGGTGATTTCTGAAAGAACTAGAAATTAACCTTCCATATGACTCAGCAATCCCCCTATTAGGAATATACCCTGAGGAACTAAAATCATTCTGCAAAAAAGATACCTGCACGTGCATGTTTACTGCAGCATTATTCACAATAGCAAAATATGGAACAAACTGTGATGCCCATCAAAGTTGGATTGGATAAAAAAAATGTGGTACATATACATAGTGGAATATTATGCAGTCATAAGGAAGGACAAACATATGAACTTTGCAGCAACTTGGATGGATTTAGAGTCCATCATACTCAGTGATCTATCACAGAAACGAAACCAGAGTACTACACGTTCTCACTCATAAGTGGACCCTGAGCATTTACCATAATACTTTAAGAAAGGGATTGGCAATAGTGGGATACTACCAGTGTGATTGTGGTGGGAAGGGCACAACATTAATAAGGGTACCTGATCTCAAACCAGGCAAAGTGGGGAACAAAGGGAGTCCCAAACTTTACCTGTAGGATGACCACTTTTATACCTAATCCTGAATTGTACCCCATATCTTTAAAATAAAACAAAAAAAGTCATCAAGACTGATGATTTCAAAAATTTTTTTGAGCAATAAAAAAAGCATCTTGATAGGTGTTTTACATTAAATAGAGAATACTTTGAAAGTGTCTGAAGTGTAAACATGTAAGAATAAATGCACATTTTTATAAATAAATTCTGAAGTTTTTTGGGTCCCCCCTTGTGCCATAGTTAAGATTATTATGTTTTCCTGATTAACTGATCTTTTGGTAATAATGAAATAGGCCTCTTTGTTTTTGTACACTTGTTTTGAAGACTACTTTGTCAAATATTATTTTTATGGTTACTATTTATAAAATACATGTTCTCTATTATTTTAATCCTCACTTATCTGCATCTTTATATTTAAATTATATTTCTGTACATAGTACAGAGTTGAATATTGCTTTTTAAAAATTTAGTCTGGCAACTTACACCTTTTAATTGGAATGTTTAGTCCACTTATATTTAATGTGATTCTCATACTGCTGGACTTATTAATGGTTACATATTCTTATTTATCTTTCTGTTCCCTTTTATTTTTTCTGCTCTGTTGAACATACTCTTTTTTTAGAAGGTTTTTTCCCTTTATTTTCTTTGTTTTCCTCATTTTCTGTAAGGATCAAATATGTATTCTTAACTTATCAATGGTTATTTAGAGTCAATATTGTGTCACTTCAAACTTCATATTTGACATATTGGTCTTCTTATATCTCACTTTACAAAGAAAAAAACCTTAATGTAGAAGAATAAGAATATACTTGACCCTGTCCTTTGTTCTATCTACTCTTGCTGTATTTCTTTACTTCTACATACATTATCAACTTCACTTTATTGTGTCATCATCTTGACCTTTAAACTATAATTTATTTTAAAGGAAATTCAGAGAAGGAAGAGCATATGCTTCATACACACACCCATGTACTAGTCATTCATTATGCTCTTTTGTCCTTCTGGTAAGCATGGCATCACGTTCCCCCAGCTTGAAGAGCATCTTCTAGCATTTTTTGTAGTGCAGGTATACTGGTGACATTTTTCCCTCAGCTTGAATTTATTTTAAAATGTACACATCTCCTCATTTTTAAAGTATATTTTCCCTGGATATATACTTTAAAATACATATTTATCTTTATTCCTACATAGGTAGTAAGTCTTTTTAAAAAATCTGTCTGTTTCCTAGGGTTTCTCTCCCTTTGTTTTTTGACAGTTTGGCTGTGATGTACCAACATAACTTTCCTTGGGCATATTCTGCTTTGTGTTCGTTGTTCTCTGCATTTCCATTCTTGTTCTGGGACTCTATATACATGTAACTTAGGGTACTGGATATGTCTCACAAGTTTCTGGTGATCGGTTTGTTTGCTTTTCTTTCCTCTTTTTATTATTGAGACATAATATTTGTACATATTTGTGGGTTACATGTGGTACTTTGAAATATGCATACAATGTGTAATTACCAAATCAGGATATTAAGGATATCCATCACCTCAAACATGTATCGTTTCTTTGTGTTGGATACATTTCAAAGCTTGTCTTGTAAGTATCTTGAAATATACATTATATTCTTAACTATAGTCACCTACTGCACTATTGAAGTCACTCTACTGTGTTATCAAACACTAGAATTACTCCTTCTTTATAATTGTATGTCTGCACCCATTAACCCACGTCTCTCCATAGACCCCCTCCCCTACCTTCCTAGCTTCTGGTAACCATCATTCAATTCTCTACCTCTATTAGATTTTTTTATAGCTTACATATATGAGTGATAACATGCAATATTTGTTTTTCTGTACCTGACTTACTACATTTAACATAACAGCCTCCAGTTCCATCCATGTTGTTGCAATAACAGAATTTCATTCTTTATTATGGCTCAGTAGTATTACATGATGTAGATATATGATGTTTTCTTTACCTATGCTTCTGCTGCTGTACAGTTAGATTTATTCCACACCTTAACTTTGTGAACAGTGCTGCAATAAACATAAGAGAACACTGACATGCTGATTTCTTTTTCTTACTTTTTTTATTTTTTATTTTTGAGTGGAAGTCTCACTCTGTCGTCCAGGCTGGAGTACAGTGGCACACTCACAGCCACCGCAGCCTCGACCTGCTAGACTCAGGGGATCCTTCTACCTCAACCATCCAAGTAGCTGGAACTACAGGCATATGCCACCACGGCCAGCTAATTGTTATTATTTATTGTAGAGACAAGGTCTCGCTAAGTAACCCAGACTGGAGTAAAACCCCTGGGCTCAGGCGATCCTCTCTCCTCCATCTCAAGTGCTGGGATTATAGGCATAAACCCCAAATCCTGCTGCTGATTTTCTTTCTATCAGATAAATAACCAGTAATGGAACTGCTGGCTCAAATGGCAGTTATATTTTCAGTTTTTCTGAGAAACATTCATGCTGTTTTCCATAACGCCATACAATTTACATTCCCACCAACAGCATATAAGAGTTCCTTTTTTCAGCATCCTTACCAGCATCTATTTTTTTGGGGGGGTCTTTTAATAATATCCATTCTAACTGTGGTTTTTATTTGCATTTTGCTAATTAGTGATATTGAGCATTTTTTTCACATACCTGTTGGCCATTTGTATGGCTTCTTTTGAAAATTGCATATTAAAATACTCATTTTTAATGAGTTTTTTTTTTCTATTGAGTTAAGCTTCTTGTGTATTCTGGATGTTAGTCTCTCATTGGATAAATAGTTTACAAATATTTTCTCTCGTTTAACAGATGGTCTCTTCACAGTTGATTGTTTTCTTTGCTGTGCAGACACTTCTTAAGTTTAATATAGTCTAATTTGTCTATTTTTGGCTTTGTTGCCTATGCTTTTGAGATACTGGCCATATCATCTTTGCCTATATTAATTAATATTAATATTAATATTAATATTAATTCTGCCAATACATGGGCATGGGGTTTTGTTTTTTCTAGTAGTTTTATAGTTTGGGATCTTACATTTAAGTCTTTAATTATTTTCCGTTTATTTTGGCATATGGTGAGAAATGAGAATCTGATTTCACTCTTCTACATATGAATAGCCAGTTTTCTCAAAAAGAATGTGCTTTTCCCAGCAAGAGTTCTTAACACCTTTGTGAAATTTCAGTTGGATGTATATAGTTTGATTGATTTCTGGGTTCTCTGTTCTTTTCCGTTGGTCTATATATTGCTATACTAGTACCATGCTGCCTTGGCTACTACAGTTTTGTACTAAGCTTTGAAGTCTGGTAGTGTGATGCCTCTAGCTTGGTTCCTTTTGCTTAGGATAACTGTGGCTATTCAGGCTCTTTTGCATTTTCATACAAATTTTAGGATTTTTTTTTCTATTTCTGTAAAGAATAGCATTGGTATTTTTATAGAGACGAATTAAATCTATAGATTGCTTTTGATAGTATAATCATTTTAACAATATTAATTCTGCCAATACATGGGCATGGGGTTTTTTTATTTCAGTGTGTCCACTTCAATTATTTTCAACAGTGTTTTGTAGTTTTTCTTGCAGAGACTTTTACCTCCTTGGTAACATTTATTCTTTGTTTTATTTTTGTAGCTATTGTGAAAAAATTGCTTTCATGGTTTCCTTTTCAGCTGGCTTGTTATCTGTATATAAGAGTCCTACTGATTCTTGTGCTTTCTGTTTTCTGCACTTTTTTTTTGAGTTGGAGTCTCACTCTGTCGCCCAGACTGGAGTGCAGTGGCCGCTCCCAGCCACCGCAGCCTCGACCTGCTGGGCTCCGGCGATCCTTCCGCCTCAGTCTTCCAAGGAGCTGGAACTACAGGCGCGCGCTACCACGCCCAGCTAATTTTTTGATTTATTGTAGAGATGAGGGCTTGCCAAGTTGCCCAGGTGGGTCTCGAACCCGCGGGCTCAGGCAATCCACTCACCTCAGCCTCCCAAGATGCAGGATTACAGGCTGAGCCACTGAGCCCGGCGTTCTGCAACTTTATTAAATTATTTTATGAGCTTTTTGGTCGGGTCTTTAGGACTTCTTATATTTGAGATCATGTAATCTTCAAATAAGGACAATTTTACTTCCATTTTACATTTGGATGCCTTTAATTTGGTTTCCGTTTATATCTTTTGCTTACCTGATTGTTTTGGCTAGGACTTCCAGTATTATTTTGAATAAGAGTGGTAAAATTTGGCATCTTTGGCTTGTTTCAGTTCTTCGAAGAAAGGCCATTAGTTTTTCCCCATTCTGTAAGATATTGGCTGTGGGTTTGTCATTTATGGCTTTTAATATGTTGAGATATGTTCCACCAAAGCCTGATTTGTTGAGCGATTTTATCATAAGGGGACATTGAATTTTATGAAATGCCCTTTCAGTGTCTATTGAGATGCTCAAATGGTTTTGCTTTTCATTCTGTTAATGCAATGAATCGCATTTGATTTATGTCTTTGCATCCTTACAATGCATTTTACTTGATTACTATGCGTTACCTTTTTTGATCTGTCGTTGGATTAAGTTTGCTAATATTTTATTGATTTTCTGTGTCTAAGCTCATCAAGAATATTGTCCCGTAGTTTTCTTTTGTTGCTGTTATGTCTTTGTCTGGTTTTGGTGTCAGGGCAATTCTGGCATTGTAGAATGAGTTAGGAAAACAATTCCTCCTCTTCAATTTTTTTTTGAAATAGTATTTGTTTTAGTTTTTCTTTATTAGCTTCTTAGAATTCATCAGTAAAGGCATTCAGTCCTTTTCTTTGGGCTTTATACTTTGTGGGAAGACTTTTTATTACTAACTCAATCTCATCATTTGTTTCTGGGTTGTTCAGGTTTTGTGTTTTTTTCTGGTTCAATCTTGGTGGGTTGTAGGTGTCTAGAAATGTATCCATTTCTTCTAGGATTTACAAGTTGTTAGCACGTAATGGTTTATAACATTCTCTGACAATCCTTTGTATTTCCTTTTTATCAGCTATAACGTTTTCTTTCTCATTCTGATTTTGTTTATTTGAGTCTTCTCTTATTTTTTCTTGGTTAGTCTCGCTAGCAGTTTATCCATTTTATCTTTCCCAAAGACTAACTTTTTTGTTTTGTTGATCCTTTGTATTGTCTTATTTTTTGTCTCGATTTCATTTATTTCTGCTCCAATCTTTATTACTGCCTTTTCTTCTATTAATTTGGGGTTTGATTTGTTTTTATTTTCTAGTTCCAACGGTCCATTAGTAGGCTATTCATTTTAAATTTTCTTATTTTTTAAATGTATTATGAATTTTCTTCAGCACTGCTTTTGCTGTATTTGATAGGTTTAAGAATGTTTTTCCATTTTCATAAAAGAAATAACTTTTTTTTCCTTAATTTCTTCATTCACCCAGTGGTTGTTTATGAGCAAGCTGTTTAATTTCCACATGTTTATATAGTTTCCAAAGTTCCTCTTGTTACTGATTTCTAATTTATTCCCTTGTGGTCTGAGAAGATATTTAATATCATTTTTTCACATTTTCTTAAATTTGTTGAGACTTTTTCTGTGGCTTAACATATGTTCTATCATAAAGAATGGTCTATATGCTGATGAAAAGAATATGTTCTGCAGTGGTTGGCTAAAATAATTGTATTTTGTTTTATTTGAGTTTATATTATTTCACTTATGTTATTTTAGAATTGTGGGGTACATGTGAGGATTTACCACATAAGCAAATTGTGTGCAGGTGAGGCTTGGGCTTCTAGCAGGCCTCTCTCTCCCTGATGGTGAACCTGGTATCCAGTATGTGGTTGTGTGCCCCTTATCCCTACTCACTCCCTCCCTCCTTTAGAAGTATCTCACACCTGTTCTTCCCACCTCTGTGCTTATGTGACCAGCGATCAGGGCCTGCTTATGATTGAAAACACGCTGTATTCACTTGTTTCTCTGGTAGTTCACGTAGTATGATGGTCTCCAGGTGCACCTATGCTGATGTAAAGGACATGATTTCATTCTTTATGGCTGTGTAATATTCCTTCATGTATACGTACCACACCACATTTTCTTTATCCAGTTCACTTTTGATAGGCATCTAGGTTTGGTCCATGCCAGTGCTGTTGTAAATAGTGCTGCAAGGAATATAGACATAGAAGGCTTTTTTTTTTTGGTAGAGTGACTTATGCTCCTCTGAGTACATTCCCAAAAGTGGAATTGCTGGATCATATGGTAGCTCAATTTTTAGCTCTTTGAGAAAATGCCACAGTGCTTTTCAAAAAAACTGAAATAGTTTCCATTCCCACCAACAGTGTAGAAGCATTCCCTGTTCTCAATAACTATGCCAACATCTGTTGATGGTTTTGTGTGTGTGTGTGTGTGTGTGTGTGTGTTTACTTTTTAATAATAATCATCCTTACCGGTATTAGGTGATATCTCACTGTAGTTTTAATTTGATTTCCCTGATGAGTAGCGAGGCCAAGCATTTTCTCATATTTTTTTGGATAGTTAAATTTCTTACTTTGAGAAGTGTCTGTTCATGTCTTTTGTCCACTTTTTTTGTTATAAAAATGTGGGGTACAATTCAGGGTTAGGTACACAAATGTTGATGATGCAGGTACCCTTGTTGATAAGGTATGCCCCTCCTTCCCCTGGCAGTTTCCCTCAACTGCCAATCCCACTCCCCTCCCCTGACAGTTTCCCACTACTGCCAAACCCTTTCTTATGGTATTATAATTGTTCAAGTTCTGCTTATGAGTGAGAACATATGGCACTCTGTTCTTTGTTTCTGTGATAGATCACTGAGTATGAACGACTCCAAATCCATCCAAGTTGCTGCGAAGTCTACATGTTTGTCTTTCTTTATGGCTGCATAATATTCCATTGTGTATATGCACCACATTTTTTTATCCAGCCCAGCTTTGATGGGCAACATGGTTGGTTCCATGTTTTTGCTATTGTGAATAGAGCTGCAGCAAACATACATGTGCAGGTATCTTTTTTGTAGAATGATTTGAGTTCCTCTGGGTATAATCCCAATAGAGGAATTGCTGGTCACATGGAAGGTCAATTTCTAGTTCTTTCAGAAATCGCCACACTGTCTTCCAGAGAGGTTGCACTAGTTTACATTCCCACAAGCAGTGTAGAAGCATTCCTTTTTCTCTGCATCCTCTCAGGATCTGTTGCTGTTTGTTTTATTAATGATGGCCATTTTTACAGGGGTTAGGTGGTATCTCAATGTGGTTTTGATTTTTTGCCCACTTTTTATTGGGTTATTAGTTTTTTTCTTGTAATTAGTTTGAGTTCCTTGTAGATCCTGGATGTTAAGCCTTTGTTGGATTCATACCTTGCAAATACTTTTTTTCCCATTCTGTGGGTTGTCCCTTTATACTCATGATGGTTTCTAGTGCTGTGTGAAAACTTTTTCCTTGATAGGCTCCCTTCAGTCTATCTTAGCTTTTGCTGCATTTGCTCTCAAGGATTTGACCATGAATGAATTCATTGCTTACTCTGATGTCCAAGAATGTGTTCACTAAGTTTTTTTCTAAGATTCTAATAGTTTTGAGATTTCATAATTAGGCCCTTGATCCATTTTTAGTTAATTTTTTCTGTATGGTGATAGATAGGGGTCCAGTTTAATTATTTTGCAGGTGTTTAGTCAGTTTTCCCACTACCATTTGCTAAATATGGTTTCCCTTTCCCAATGTTTGTTTTCATCAGCTTTGTCAAAGGTGAGTTGGTTGAAGGTTCATGGCTTTATTTCTGAATTATCTGTCTTGTTCTGTTGGTCTATACGCCTATTTCTGTACCAATACCACATTGTCTTGGTTACTGAAGCTGCATAGTAAAATTTAAAGTTTGGAAATGTGATGCCTCCAGCTTTGCTCTTTTTGATGAAGATTGCTTTAGCTATTTGGGCTCTTTTTTTGCTTCCATATGAACTTCTATATTTTCTTTTCTAGGCCTGAAAAATGATGCTGGCAATTTTATAGGAATTACATTGAATCTGTCAATTTTCTTGGTTTGAATGGACATCTTAATGACATTGATTCTTCTAATCCATGACCATGAGATGTTTTTTCATATGTGTTAACCTTGATTTCTTTGATGAGTGTTTTCTGTTTGTTTGTTTGTTTGAGTCAGAGTCTCACTTTGTCGCCCAGGCTGGAGTGCAGTGGCACACTCACAGTCACCACAGCCTCGAACTGCTAGGCTCAGGCGATTCTTCTGCCTCAGCCTTCCAAGTAGCTGGAACTATAGGCGTGTACTACCAAGCCTGGTTAATTAATTAATTAATTTATTTATTGTAGAGATGAGGTCTGACCAAGTTGCTCATGCTAGTCTTGAACCCCTGGGCTCAGGCAGTCCTCTCACCTCAGGCTTCCAAAGTGCTGGAATTACAGGCTTGAGCCACTGTGCCCAGCCTTCAGCAGTGTTTTATAGTTCTTATTCTAAAGGTCTCTTTAATTAGAGGATTGAAAAGGTATTTTATGATTTTGTTGCTATTGTGGATGGGATTGCATTTTTTATTTGTTTCCAGCTTGCTTATTGTTGGTGTATAGAAATACACCTGTCTTTTGCATAACAATTTTGTATCCTGTGACTTTACCAAAGACATTAATCAGCGCAAGGAGGTTTTTGACAGATGCTTTAGGGTTTTCTAAGTAAAGCACCATATCATTTGCTAATAGAAATAACTTAGCTTCTTCTTTTCCTATTGAGATACCCCTATTTCTTTCTCCTGCCTGAATGGTTCTATATAGAACTTCCAGTATTATGTTAAATAAAAGTGGTGACAGTGGGCATCTTTGCATTTTTCTACTTCCTAGGAGCGATGTTTTCAGCTTCTGCCCATTAAGTATGATGTTGGCTCTCCATTAGGTATGATGTTGGCCTTTTATTTTTTGAAGAATGTTCCTTTGATGCCTAGGTGTTTGAGTGTTTTTATCAAGAACGGGTTTTTTAATAATCTTGATAAATTGATCTTTTAATCATATTATTACCTTCTTTGTCCCTTTTTACTGTTTTTTGACTTAAAATATTTTTATTTGATAGTTTCCATTTGTGTGGAGTATCTTTTTCCATTCTGTCATTTTTAAGATATATACTTCTTTTCAGTTGAAATGAGTTTCTTTTTTAGGCAATCTATAGTCAGATCATACTTTTATTTTATTATCCATTCAGGAAATCTAAATATTGTAAGTCCAAATTTAATTCAATTACATTCAAGATAATTATTGATAGGCAAGAACTTATTTCGTCATTTCATTAGTTGTTTTTCATTGTTTTGTATATCCTTTGTTCCTTTATTTGAATTGTATTATCACTGTGGTTTGAAAGTTTTCTGTAGAAAAAGGAGAAAAGACTTATATGTCTTTTATCCTTTTCATTTGTATGTTTGCTTTACTAGCAAGTTTATACATTTGTGTGTTTTCATAATGGTAAATATAAGCCTTTCACTTCCATATGTAGAATATACTAAAGTATTTCTTGAAGGGAAAGTCTAGTGGTGATGAGTTACTTCAGTATTTGCTTGTCTGAGAAAGACTATTTCTCCTTCATTTGTGAGGGATAGCTTTGTTGGATGTAGTATTTTTGGCTGACAAGCTTTTTGTTTTTCTTTCAGTATTTTGAATATATCATACCCTCCTCTTCTGGACTGTTAGTTTTCTATTAAAAAATTAACTGTTAGTCTAATGAGGGTTTCCTTACCTGTGATTTGACACTTTTCTCTTGCTGTTTTCAAAATTATGTCTTTTATTTTAGGAAGTTTGAATATAATATGACCTGACAAAGGCCTTTTAGGGTTGATTCTATTTGGTGATCTTTTTACCACTCTTGATAAACTTGAGGAGTTTCCAGCTATTATCTTGTCAAATAGGTTTTCCATAACTTTACCCATCTATTCTCTTTCTGGAACTTCCCAAATTCAATATTTGATCACTGTATTGGATCTCATATGTCACCTAGGCTACTTTCATTCTTTTTAATCTTTATTTCTTGCCTTTTTTTTTTTTTTTTTGGCTAACTGGGTCATTTTAAAAGTTCTGTCTTCAAGTTCAGACATTTATTCTTCTGCCTGAGCTGATATATTGTTAAAGCTCTCAATTGTATTTTTTATTTCATTGATTGCATTCTTCATTTCCAGAATTTTTATTTAGTTCTTTTTTTAAAATCATATCTATCACTTTAGTATATTTAGTGGTACTATCAAAATTCTAGATGTTGAATATTCTCAGCAAATATGGAGTCAGAATTTATGAAGCAATTTACTCACCAGAGATTACCAAGAGGATGATATGCAAAGTTTTAATTATTCAGGCCACAAATAAAGTATTCCAAACTCAAAATTTTAGTATAGATAGCTCTTTGAAATAAACTATTTTATGGCATTCTATAAGATCTTGATGTTGCTTTTAGATAAGCTCAATAATGTGACTTTAAGTTCTTTTTTCCCTAATCAACAAAGATAATCACTAAACATAGAAAAGAGTCAATCTCTAATAACATAATATTTACCACTTCATGTTTAACTAAAATTAATTATGCTTCCTCAACCAACAAAATATTTCCATGAGTTACAAGTTTGTAATTTTTATCTGTATAAGTCCTGCTTGTGGGATAAGCCAATTTTTAAACATAATTTTAAAGTATAATGAAACACAATCATTTTAATGCAATTTCAGAGTATAATACAACATGACTAAAACTGTAAAACATAAGTCAAGATGACTCAACCAATGTTATAATTATAGGAATTTGAATCCTTAGAGGGAATTTGAAATGTTCAAGTGCCTAAGAAGCCTTAAGAAAAAATTTCTTTGAAAAGTCCCTATTATTTTTATACTTGAAATTTGTAAAACATATGTGAGTCTAACATATATATGTGGTCACAAGTTAAAACTACTTGAGACTGTTGCTGGGGGTCTGTGAGCTGGAAAACTCAATAGCCAGCAGGATGCACAAAAGTTGATATCCTTGACAGTATCCTAGGCTCTTCTCACCTATCCTGCCTATGCTTCTTCACTGGTATACAGTCTAGCCCTGTTTTCTCCATATTTTAAGTTACAATTTTTTATTTTAAAAAAAGAAAACATAAAAAGAGTATAATGAGTGATGTAAAATGAAAAGTGGAAAAAAATCACTTTTCTTATTCAAACAATACTCATTGATACGCTAGAGGGATCCCTGCCTTGTGCACACACCTGGCCCTAGAGACAGGAGACAGAATGGCAGGAGGGCAGTCTAGGGCTCAACAGAGCCCAAGTGTTCACACTGTAACCTGTGTTTCAGAGCTATTTTAGTGGCTTTCGGAGAAGTGCGGTCAGTAGTTTCAACTGTGAATCATTGCTGTCAAGTAGAAGTCTAATAGGGCATAGACATTCTTTGGACTTTCTCCTTTACCATTGAAAAGAATATGGAAACCCATTTCCAATAGGTAATAAACAATTTTTCTTTTGCTTTTTTCTTTTCCCAAGACATAGCAGTTCTGGCAATGGCAAACTGGGTATGGATATTTTAAGCAATTTACTTTCAATATGGAGACACAACTTCTGAAGTACACGTTGTTCATTTACTTGCTCCGGAAAATAGACAAGCAAGCAAACAAAAGCAAGAGAGCCCTAAGATATTAAGTGATGAAGCATGGCCCACATTTTCTAATCCTGTTCATCAGATGGTACCTGGCTGTCTGCCGAGGCTCTGGGAATGCTACTTGAATGCTTTCCGCAATTGCACTGGTACCTCTTGAGAAACTTGGGATGGGAAATTCTGGGATTCTACAACAGCTTGCTCTGGGATCACCCATCCCTGTTTCAGAGCCACCTATTTCAGAGGTAGACTTGAAAACAAAGAGTTCTACATTTGTCTGGAATAGTATGGTGAAGCTGTGACAGCAAGGAGGAGTTTGGGGAACCTTCTGTTGACACCTGTGTCAGCCAACACACCATCAAAACGTTTAGGGACGGCCTTCAAAGTGGCTTCCCCACCCGCAGCTACCACCTCCGTCCACTGCCTCCATCATCCTGTGTTCCTAAACTTGCAGTCTTCTCCCTTTTCCCACAAGCCCTCCCTTCCCTGGCAGGGGCCTCAATGTGTCCAGGTGCAGGAAACACTGCCACAGCCCCTGGCCACCTCCTTGCCATGCGGGAGGTGTCACTCAGCAGCCTCTTCCTCCCTGAGACTCCTGTGAAAAGTCCCTGACATCACTGCTGTGAAATTTTCTCACTGACCAGCTGAGCACACAGGCTGACCTGCAGGGACCACGGCTGCTCTGCCTTCAATCACTGCTCACAGACAGATGAACTTCATCTAATACCTCCTGGAGAACACAACACCCCCTAACTAGTAGGAAAAACAGTGCACAAACATTCCATTACCTGTCATAATTCAGACAGCAAATGTACATGTTATTTGCAACCCCAAGCCTCCATAACAAGATGCCCAAATTCTGCTCCATAAAATGCCATTTTTACAGCATTTTAAATAGGGAAAGGTGTGGGAGGGAGGGTGTGATCAGATAAGTCTGAGAATTCCCTTTGACAAATTTTCCCCTTGGCGCAACCCAGTTGAACATAGCACAGGCCTGAGACTTCCTATGTGAAAGTGGTGTCACATGGTTTCAACTGGAATTACTTTATCAGGCTAGTTCTTCCACCACTGCCTGATACTCTTTAGTTGGTAGGAGAAAACAGTCCAGGAGCTAGAAAGAAAATCGTGATAATCACAACTGAAATTATCGGAGAGTGCTCTAAAGATAATTTAGTCCATGTAATCATTTTAGAAATAAGAAAACAATAAGTGCTGAGAATCACAGGCAGCTTTCCCAGAGTAAACCCCATCTTTGAACTGCAAGAGTGGTGGTCTTTATATTGGCAGGGTGCATCCCTGCCTCTCACTGTGTATAGATGGGGAACTGAGCATAACTGCTTACAGTGCAAAAAATTATCTAAAATGTAACAACATCATTGTGTTTTGTATTTGGGAGATTTATCTTGATATCTGAATTTATCCTTCTTCATCTCCTAAAAAGACACAAATTTTGAAAATATTCCTTACCTTACGAAAATACTGAGCTTATATCACATAATTCATGCTTTTAAAAAGTGTAGTCAATTAGAAAAAAATTATTTATATAATTTCTTTTTAAAATATTATTTTGGGTGGAAAACAAGATGTACTTCATCTAATACCTCTAAAAAATGAAAAAAGAGGAAAATAATGTAGTCTGGGTAAACATTTTTTTCCTTTATAAGACCAAAATTAGATAAGAAGCAAACAGTCATACTGCAATTGGATCCCGGTGCCGAAACAAGATTGGATTTTAAACCTTAACTGCTAAAAATAAGAAATATGATGGCCGGTTCAGTGCTCAGCCTGTAATCACAGCACTCTGGGAGGCCAAGGCGAGTGGATTGTCTGAGCCCACGGGTTCGAGACCAGCCCAGGCAATTTGGCGAGAACTCGTATCTCCAATAAATTTAAAAAATTAGCCAGGTGCTGTAGAACGCACCTATAATTCCGGCGACTTGGAAGGCTGAGCCCAGCAGGTCGACTCTGGGGTGACTGTGAGTGTGGCACTGCACTCCAGTCTGGGCGACAGAATGAGACTCTAACTCAAATATATATATAAACCTATTTTTTGATGATTCAGAGATTTAGAATTGAAAGGTGGACCAACTAGACTGGAAAGTTAATGCAGAGCTTTCCAGAATTATTCTTAAAAGTTTATCTTCAAGAGAAGAATTTTTAAAAATAATTGTATAGTTAATGTTGTCAGTATCTAATTTAAGTACATAATGTCACTGATGATGGATTACTTTGACTACAGCATTACAGTCCCATTTAAACACTAGTCTTGTTTATGCTTTTGTCTTCTTTATTTTTTAAAAAAGTGTAATTACCTTGATATAGGCATGTCCTATGAGCACCCCAGGTAGAGAACATGTCATCTTACTATGTTTATGTTGTCATTTTTCCCTCAGCTTTCTTTACTGACTTCTGTGTGATTATTTTTATTGCAGAAGTTATTTCTCTCCTGTTTTATTGTCCTTGCTGTGTGTGAGAGCCAAGCCCTGGTTGCTTCATCCACCACTTTCCAATCCCCCTTGTCCCTGCATTCCTCTGCCCATTTTCCTTGGTGAGCACTCTCATCTCTTGGGAGCTTTCCCACACACAAGGGTGATGGCTGCACATTGAGTTTAACCCTTACTGGATTTTTATTTAATTTTCTCAAGAACCTCTTACAAGGAGAGCAAGAAGAGAGGCTGAATAGTGGGATGTCAAGTGGGTGGTCTTCTCTTGGTTGTGCCAGATTTCCATGAGCACCAACCACACAGAAATCAGAACTGTCACACAGATTAGAATTTTTTTTTTTTGGTGTTTTTTTTCCTTTAGCCCTTTCAATATATCATTCTACTTTATGCTGATTTGTATGGTTTCTGCTAAGATATCCTTTTTATAGGCCAATAATATCAGCACTTTGGGACGCTGAGGAAAGAGGACACATTAGAATTTTTAACAGACCCCAGGCTTGTAAGAACAGACTGATGGTTCTATAGCCATGGTAAAAGTAAGTACCAGGATTGACTCTGCAGCTGTCTGATCAATCCATGAGTCCTATATCCAAGGTAACACCAACTAACAACTCTGAGTGCCAGCCAGGAGGAAACTCATTCCACTCATCCCTGGCCACTTGCCTCAGTGAACACATGTCTGAGAGGCAGCTGTGAGTAACAGAGCCTGCCTGCGTCTGAAGGCCTGCTAACCAGGATGACTCCATTCAACAAGCAAGCTTCCCAAGACCCAGCCATTTGCAACACTCTTGCCTGAAGGACCCTGCTTCTAAAGAAGAAATCAACCTGCCCTTACCTCTGAGGTTCAACAATCATTGAACAGCATTCCTCCCCAATCCCCTATGATAGACCAAAGCCTCATTTTGCTCTCAAAAACTGCAAGCATAGCTGTGGCTTCATAAGTAAGGAATGAATTTAACGTTGTGCTTTTCTTTCAGGTGCTGAATGTGGTCTCATCCTTCAAAACACAAAAACACTAAAATAAATACTTATTTAATACAGCAATATTTAAGACAGCAACAAAAGTATTTTTAGTTGCTTTTTACATGTAAAGAAACTAAGGTTAGAACAGGTAAAGTGAATTGACCTTGGACCCAAGTTTGACTTGTAGCAGAGAGCCATAAGGATTTTCTAAAAATTTGGCTGGGTGCAGTGGCTCATGCATATAATCCCAGCACTTTGGGAGAACAATGCAAAAGAATTGCTTGAGTCCAGGAGTTTGAGACCATCCTGGGCAGCATAGTGAGACCTCATCTCTACAAAAATAATTTAAAAAATTAGCCGGGCATGGTGGCACATGTTTGTAGTCTCAGCTACTCAAGAAGTTGAGGCAGAAGGGTAGTCTGAGTCCATGAGGTCGAGGCTGTTGTAAGCCATGATTATGCCACTGCACTTCAGCTTGAGCTACAGAGTGAGACCTTGACTCAAAAAAAAAAATCAAACAAATTAGATAACATTTTTTGTCTAAAAACCATATGTTTCATAATTTCAATTAGTGACTTTACTTAAAGAGGTTTAAGTTATCTCTGAATATTTGCTACTTGGAAAAATGCATCTGAAAATTTTTAAATGAGGCAAATTGATTTTGTATTAGAGAATTTTCTTCTACCTACATTTTCTTTCCTTAGGTTTCAAGCTGAGATTGTCAATGAAACTGAAACCAGATTCTCACTGTGGTTATTATTATATTTCTTAAACCATTGCTATGGGATCAATATAAAATGAAGAACAAAACCATTTGCAAGACACATGACCATCTTCTTTGTCACTTACTCTTAATGCCATGCCAAAATTATTTTTTGAAGCACGGATCTTATCTTTGTTACACATAAATACCCTGCTGAAGTCATTTTGTGTTTTAGATATGAAAAGCAAATCTAGTATAAGAGGTACGAAAAGCAGAAATATTGGAATACATTATATTTCGTGTAAGGATAATAATTTTTTATTTTCACATTTTCAATACAAAAGATTATATTTTTTAGATGCTGCTCATGTAAAAATAGTCATATAATTTGAATACCACACTATAATTAAAATATAATTTTAGTAGAAATATAGGCAAATTATTTTACTAAAATATCTGATGTGGAAAAGAATTGTAATTGGTAGAGTGTCAATACAAGACTTAAATAGCAAGTGATAGTATAAGGACTAATCACATTTAAAATTTTCTTTTCTTCTTCTTTCTCATTGTAGAAATCTGTTCCATCCTCATCTCTTCACTGTCATGGCTCATTATCCAGCACCTTTCTCTCTGCCCCTCACTTCCTGCTGTCATAGTGACCACTAGTACAGAAGAATGGATTAATGCACATAAGCGATATCTGATCATCCTTACACCTTTGTTTCCCTTTCATTAACCTCTCATCTGGGAACAAGCTCTCCTTGACTTATTCATTCTCAGTTTTGACAATTGTTTAACACAGCAAATCCTCTGCCTGCTGACAACTGGTAATACTACAACAATCCCTACCCAAGGCACTCCCAACCCACATGGTGCCCTAACTCAACTGCTAAAAAGAGTCTTGTCTGTCACATCCCCTCATTCATGTACAGGATCCCCATAGCCCTTGGTGTGCAGCAGTCATCAATAATTGTGTGTTGACAGAATGAACAAAAGTACATGTGGCTTGTCCTCTATAACAAGTAGGCATATATTCCTTGAGATTAAACAAACAAACAAGCACGTCTTTCTTCTATTGTTGCTCTTCACTAGAATTCCTACGGATACAAGAATTGAGAACACAGATTGCAAATGGGGCCATCTATGAATACAGTTGCCTCATCTTACTCCAAAAACACTACTTCAGGCCTGTAGGGCAAGCATGTAAGCTATTATCAGATCTGGGACTTAAACCTCAAAAGATTAAAAGAGAGCCCCAGGTGAAGTTAGGTTTCCAGCAATTTCAAGACTGCAGAACCTGTGGTCCTCCCCACCCATGATGGTCAATTCCAACTTGGCATTAGTCATCACATATGACCGAATCACAGTTTAGGAGGAAGGATTCATTTAATCAGAATTTACAACTTGGTGCTTTCCATTTTCTGAATTTGAATCGGTCAATTCACCAATAAACCTGACTTATATTACACACTTAAGAAGACTTTGGTGGAGAAATACATGGAATATTTTACTCCAGAAGAAAACCTAGAATACACTTACATTGAGTTTCAGATTCAGTGTCTGAATGTAACTGCTTGTAACTGCATGGTGAGAAAACTGGACCAGAGAAATAACTGACAGGCACCCTCAGGAGTTGCAGATCTCAGTATCCTAGGGTCTAGATGTTGTCCCTGAGAGATGTCCCCTCTGCTGAGAACCAGATGCCTGTTGCTGGATTCATGTCCGTGGTACTGGTTCTAGCACTGGTTCTGCTCTATGGATAGGCCTGGCCATTCAATTAAATATATTTATGATATAAATATGTACATATCAAATATAATATATTATGAATAAGTATTATAAGTATATGTAAGTGTATGTATAAATATAAACATTAAAATATGTCCATATGTATACAACAATAATATATAAAAATGTCCTTAATGAGAAAGCCTGTTTGACTCCAACACAGACCTAGGATCAAACCTTGGCTTTGATATTGACTATCTGCGGCCCTTGGCTGTCACCCCTCTGAGCCACAGTTTCCTCATCTACCTTATCTATAAATGAACTTAATGATGTCTACTTTATGGGATTGTGGGAAGGATTACAGGTGACAATAAGGTATAGAACCTAGAATATGGACAGCATTCAATTAGTCTTGAATATAACACAAATTTTAAAAATTATTTTTCCATCAATTTTAACATTCACTGTAGAATCTGTTTACACTAAATTTTCTCAGTAACTCATTTTCATGGTTGTTGAACTTTAGCTGAGCTAATCTTTATGACATTACAAACTCCAAATTTAAGAGGTGAAACAATGTTGGTGTTTCTTTTGTTTTGATATCTAAGAAGCCTGAAGAGAAGACTTTAAATCTTATGAAGCATTGTATTAACTGTCCATTTAAAAAGCCATTTGCTCTTTCAAAACACACACCTTGCTTCCTCAAATTTCTACTGATATTTTTTCTAGAATGGCAAAAGTCTCACAAGTGACTCCTAGTACTGGAAGTGACTTTTATTGAAATTTTTTTCCAGGAAGAAAGAAAGAATGCCTGATAAAGAAATCCCTAACAGATTACCCTGAGAGGTTGCCATCATTCAAAAAGCAAAAGATCCACCTCACCAAGGCAGTGCAAAACTTCAAAGGACAGAGACAATGGCTCCAGAGAAACACGGGGCAGGGTCCTGTGCCTTCTGTCAGCCTTTGGGCCCTTCTGGCACTGCCCCTACCTCTCCCTCCTGAAAGGGAAAGAACTGCACCTGAGTCACGTAGCAGCTGCTGGGTTGCACCTGAGATTGTATTCCAAAGTCAGGGTGCCTGCCCTTAGGAAATGGGCTTTCTCGTGCTGCCACTCTGCTCCTACCCTCTCCCTGTTCTTTAACAAGAAAGAAAAGGAGGTTTCCCTCCAACTGTGTTGAAGCTGACTGCCCTGTAGCCACTCCTCTTTCAACAGATTTATCACCATGGTGCACACAATGAATGCAGCCCATTCCCAGCAGGAATGGGCCAGCCTACGCAAAACAGATGGATCCCACTCAGACAAAATGCCTAGCCTAGGAAGTATGCTTCCCACATGGTCCAGGTGGTTCCATATTGCTTTTCAATTTTAAGCCAATCACTTTGCTGGGAAAGCAGTGTCTTTAACACATTAACACAGAAAAGTCATGAAAAGTGTGCTGGAATTTTTCTAAAAGTCATTAGGGAATAACAACCCATACACAGATTGTCCGCTACGGATGCAGACATTTTCATCTGTAGGCTGAGAGTGTGGGCATCCCTAAAACTAATGTAACTAGATGCTGAAATTGTACCTGAATCTTGATTCTGGTCAAGGCACCCAAGAGAAGAACAGTAGAAGGTTCCAGAGCAGAGATACCAGGCGCGTCCAGCTGGGGCCTGCTTGGGGAATCCATAGCTTGACATCCACACTGACAGCATGAAACATAATCTGAGGGAGGGTCCTTTGGGAGTGAGCTCAGTCCTTTCTTCCTCCTCACGTGGCAACAGGATGCGGATGCTGCTCCCTTGTCTCCAACTGAGCTGGGCGGGGTCTGGGAGCTTAGCGCCCTCCAAGGACCTTGGGCATGGCATCACCTTGACACCAACCAAAGTCTATGCCTCAAAGTCTATGCTTCGCTCTCCACCGGGCAGTAGAAGAGGAAGAGCACCTTTGCAGTGGCCAGGCATAAACCTCATGTCAGAGGGCAGCCAGGTGCAGGCCTCACATGCGTCCAGGGACATTAGTTGAAAGAGCTTTAGGGACCACCTGCAAAGAAGCCATGAAGTCACTTGTAGAGAAAGTACCAGCCACTACTTTAGTCATGTGGAAGCCATGACAACAATGAGGCTGGGCTGGCCATGAGGCACTCTGCTCTCTATCTGATAAACCAGCAGCTTGGCTGCAATGTGCTACCTTGGGTGTAAGTCATGAACGCCATATCCACAAATGCTTCTTTACTTGGTCAGTTCATGAGAACAATATTACCTCAGAGGTGAAAAGTAATTGCCTTAGTCATTGGGAAAGCATTATAAATCATCCTTTTTTTCCCCTAATTCTTTTAAAAATAGGCTCAGCATCATCAAAAAACTACCTATAATAAAAGTCCTGGACCAAATGGCTTTCCAGCGGAGTTCTACAAGACATAAAAGGAGGAGCTGATACCATTCCTATTGAAAGTATCCCAGGCAATAGAGTAAGACGGAACTTTCCCCAAATCTTTTTGTGAAGCTGACATCACACTATTACCCAAACTGGGAAAAGATCCAAAAAACAAAAATTCCCCTTTTCCCCACATCCTTTCCAGCATTTGTTGTTTTCTGAGTTATTGATGACCATCCTGATTGGAGTTAGGTGGTATCTCAATGTGGTTTTAATTTGCATTTCTTTGATGACTAGGTTGGCTGAGCATTTTTCATGTATCTATTGGCTGCTGATGTCTATTCACATCATTTGCCCACTTTTTAATAGGGCTGTTTGTTTTTCTCTTTTCAGCACATTTGAGTTACTTGTAGATTCTAGATGTTAGGCCTTTGTCAGATACACAGTTGGCAAATATTTTTTCCCAGTCTGTGGGCTGTCTCCTAGCTCTCTTGAATGGTTTCTTTTGCTTTGAAGAAACTTTTCAGTTTTAAGTCCCACTTTGTCTTATGGGCATTTGGGGTTTTGATCAAGAATTGGTTGCCAGTTCCAATTTCCACAAGGGTGTCTCCTGCACTTTCTAAGGTTCTTATGGCTTGAGGTTTTACTCTTAGGTCTTTGAACCATTTAGGGTTGATTTTTGGGTATAGTTATAGGTAGGGGTCCTGTTTCAATCTTCTGCATGTGGTCAGCCAGTTTTCCCAGTACCGTTTACCGAATAGGTTCTTCCTCTCCCCAGTCGTTGTTAATGGAGGCTTTGTCGAAGATGAGTTTGTTGAGAAATGGAGGTTTTGATTCTGAAATTTCTATACTGTTCCATTGGTCTATATGCCTGTTTTTGTATCAATACCAGGCTGTTTTGATCATTTAGCCTTATAATAAAGTTTAAAGTCTGGAAATGTGATACCTCCTGCTTTGTTTCTTTCACTGAGGATTGTTTTTGGCTATTCATGGTCGTTTATATTTCCATATGAATTTCTGTATTGTCGTTTCCAGGTCTAAGAAGAATGATGTTAGTAATTTAATGGGTATTGTGTTAATTCTGTAGATTACCTTGGGTAATATGACCATCTTAACAATGTTGATTTTTCCAATCCATGAGTATGGAATATTTTTCCATTTGTTTGTGTCTTCTTGGATTTCTTTGAGCAGTGTTTTATAGTTTTCATTGTAAAGATCTTTCACGTCTCTGGTTAGGAAGATGCTGAGGTATTTCATTTGGGGGCAGGGGGGCTATTGTGAATGGAATTTTGCTTTTTTATTTGGTTCTCTGTTTGTTGTTGGTGTATAAGAATACAACTATCTTTTGCATGCTGATTTTGTACCCTGAGACTTTGCCAAAGTCCTTTATCAGTGTAAGAAGGTTTTTGACAGATTTTCTTAGGTTTTCAAGATATAGAATCATATCATCAGCAAAAAGGAATAACTTGACTTCCTCTTTTCCTATTTTATAGCCCTGATTTCCTTCTCTTGTCTGATTGCTCTAGTTAGAACTTCCAACACCATGTTGAACAGGAGGGATGAAAGTGAGCAGCCTTGTCTTGTTCCAGTTTCCAGGGGAAATGCTTTCAATTTCTGTACATTTAGTGATTTGTTGCTGTGGGTTTATCGTAGCTAGCTCGTACTATTTTGAGTTATGATCCCTCTATGCCTAGATGTTCAAGTGTTTTGATCAAGAAGGGATGCTGGATTTTATCAAAAACTTTTTCTGCATCTGATGTTATAATCATGTGATTCCTATTTTTACATCTGTTGATGTATTTAATTGCATTTATGGTCTTTTGGATATTTTTCCAGCCCTGCATCCTGGGGATAAAGCCTACTTGGTCATGGTGGATGATTTTTTAGATGTGTCGTTAGATTAGATTTGCTAGAATCTTGTTGAGAATTTTTGCATGCATGTTCATCAGGGATATTGGCCTGCAGTTCTCTTTATTGTTGGATCTTTACCCGGTTTGTGTATCAGTATGATGTTAGCTTCATAAAATGGTTTGAAGAGAGTTCTGTCTTTCTCAATTGCCTGGAATACTTTCAATAGTATTGGTGTCAGCTCCTCCTTGTGTGTTTTGTAGAACTCTGCTGGAAAGCCGCCTGGTCCAGAATATTTTTCTGTGGGTAGTTTTCTTATGATAGAGTTGGTTTCCTGGGTTGTTACTGGTCTATTTAAAGTCTCAATTTCTTCTTGTTCCAATCTTGGGAGGTTGTGTGATGTCAGAGAGTCCTCCATTTCATTTAGGTTTTTGAGTTTGTTTCCATACAGGTGTGCATAGTAATCTCTAATAATTTTCTGTATTTCATCAG
>CAUYQG010116421.1:0-29761 GCA_963574415.1 Tarsius wallacei | reverse complement strand
CAGTGGCCGCTCCCGGCCACCGCAGCCTCGACCTGCTGGGCTCCAGCGATCCTTCCGCCTCAGCCTTCCAAGTAGCTGGAACTACAGGCGCGCGCTACCACGCCCGGCTAATTTTTTGATTTATTGTAGAGACGAGGTCTCACCAAGTTGCCCAGGCGGGTCTCGAACCCGCAGGCTCAGGCAATCCACTCACCTCAGCCTCCCAAGGCGTGGGATTACAGGCTGAGCCACCGAGCCCGGCTTAATGTTTCTACCATTAGCACATAGAAATGACCACTAATGATAATGAGTAGCTAACTTATCTCAAATAAAAGGAAATATCATAATTTAAAAAATTTTTTTTATTATATGTAAACAAAAACAACCTATATTGAATGATATAGTTGTAAAATGTTTGGAAACACTAAAATATGGAATAGAAATTATTGTTGCTTGTTGTTTTTTATTAATACATGCCTATTTGGTTATTTTATCGTGAAAATATATTTATTATAAGGTTCACTTTCCTGAAACATAAGAATGGATGTAATCATACTCAAATGATTATATTGAGGACAAAATGATTATAATATATGTAAAGAGGAGAATGCCAAATGCACATTACACTTTCCATTTGTTACAAAAAGAAAAAGTACGTCTTATTTCTCAATTAAAATCCTAAAATCCCCTGGAACAAAACTTTTTTTTTTTTTTTTTGGTAAATACTGTCTCAATCAAGCTGAGTGTATTTAGAATATAAAGTCCAGGGCTATGGAATTGAGGTGAAAAATGGCCATGGAATACTAACTCTAAAACCAGTTCCATATATATGATTCAGTAAGCCACCACTTTCTTAATCTTGAGAATTTCCTTCTGGTTATTTTCAACTCTAAAGGTTTTTTTGCATGGATATTACGTTTTATGTGGGTAACTAAGAGTTTCTAAGATAGTAGTCATATATATTATTTATAATCATTGGTCCAAGAGGTATTCCCTTTATAGCACCATTATTATTATTCTCCGTTGTCTTTAGAATGTCAAATGAAAATGCCAATATCTTTTTCCATGTTCTCTGTCATTATGAGACACATTTTTAGTCATATTCTTTGCTCTGAGTTTTAAAAAAAACATAATTTTTTGAAAATAATACTAATATTTTAGCAATGTCAAATCTTTCCCCAAATCCAAATTGATTATGGAAATTTACAATTAACAGACAAAAAATGAAAAGAATTTAGGCAATCTCTGACTTTCTAACAGCTCATTTTAAATTGACCCCAAATTGTTGTTTTTAACATATATTTATCACTTTTAAATGTGTTAATTGTGTTGCAGGCACTGCAGCTGGGATTAATTTGGGGAGTTTGAATTGCCTTCTCTACAGCTGGTGAACACTGAAGCAAAACTGTGAAATAAGCTTTGCTAAAAGAATTAGATAGTTTGCAGTGTTAATTATTCAACTCTTTTCTTCAGAATTTCTTCTAAGAAGTCTGGTTCTAAATTATAAGCAAAATTCATTTTCTCATACCCCCTCAAACTATGAGCAGGATATGATATCTGGTAGTTCATAATGCTGCTTTTATATGTATTCTTTTAGTTCAACTCTGGAGGCTAGGAAGTTCGAGATCAAGACACCAGTAGATTCAGTGTCTAGTGAGGCCCTTCGGTCTGGTTCATGAATAGATAGCATTTTGTCTATGTCTTCCCAGGGTGAAAGAAAAAAAGAAGCTTCCTGGGGCCTCTTTTATAAGGACACTAATCCTATTCATGAGGGTTCTGCCATCATGATCTAATCACCTCCCAGAGGCTCCACCTTCTAGCATAATTACAATAGTGATTAGGTTTCAACACAAGAATTTAGAGAAGATACAAACATTCAGACCATAGCACTCATTATATAATAACTGCTCATTTTCTTTTTTCCCCAGTTCCTGGCAATCACCCTTCTATTTTCTGTTTTTTATAATTTTGACTATAAGTACCTCATATGGCTTTTTAATATACTGCTGAATGTAATTTGCTAGTATTTAAAAAAAATTAATTTTATTGTAGATTCAGGGAGTATTTGGATATATAGCATAGTAGTTGAGTTTGGGCCTCTAGTGTACCTATTACATGAATACTACGAACGCAACTAACTGGCAATATTTCAGCTTTTGTCCCCTTCCACTCTCCCCCAACTGATGTTCCCAGTGTCTATTATTTCCATTCTTATGTCCATATATAACCATTTTTTAACTTGCACTTATAAGGGAAAATATGCAGTATTTAGCTTTCTGTTTCTCAGTTAGTTCACTTAGGATAATGGCCTCCAGCTCTATTCATGTTGTTGCAAAAGACATGATATCATTTTTTATGACTACATTGTATTCTATGTTGTGTGTGTGTGTGTGTGTGTGTGTGTCTGTGAGAGAGAGCGAGAGAGAGAGAGAGAGAGAGAGAGAGAGAGAGAGTATGTGTGTACGCTACATTTTCTTTATCCAGTCAACCATTGATGGACATTTAGGTTGTTTTCATGACTTTGCTATTGTGAATAGTATTGCAATAAACATACAGGTTCAAGTGTTTTTACTATATAATGATTTCTTTTTCTTTGGATAGATAGCCAGTAGTGGGATTGCTGGGTCAAATGGTATTTCTATTTTTAGTTTTCTGAAAAACCTCCATATTGTTTTCCACAGAGGTTGAACTAATTTACCTCCCCACCAATCGTGTATGAGCATTCCCTTTTTCTAGCAACCACACCAACATCTTTTTATTTTTTTCATTTTAGTAATATCCATTGAGTGATGTAATACAATATCTCCTTATGGGTTTAATTTACATCTCTCTGATAGTGATGTTGAGCATTTTTTTCATGTTTATTGGTCACTAGTATTTTTTCTTTTGGGAAATGTCTATTCATGTCCTTTGTCTAGTTGTTAAGGAGATTGTTTTTTTCTTGAGTTGTTTAAATTCCTTGTAGTTTCTGGATATTAGTCCTTTGTCAGAGGCATAATTTGTAAGTATTTTCTCCCATGCTGTAGGTTGTCTGTTTACTCTGCTGATTATTTATTTTGCTGTACAGAAGATTTTTAATTTAGTTAAGTCACATCTGTCTATTTTTGCTTTGGTTGCACTTGCTCTCAAGGTCTTAATCTCAGATTATTTCCCTAAGCCAGTGTCCAGAAGAGATTTGCCTAGGTTTTCTTCTAGGATTTCTTTAGTTTGCGGTCTTAGATTTAAGTCTTTAGTATATAATGAGTTAATTTTTGTGTATGGTGAGAAATAGGGTTTCAATTTCATTCTCCTGCATGTGGATAGCCAATTTTCCCAACATCATTTATGAAATAGGGTGTCACTTCTCCATTGTTTGTTTTTATCAACTTTATTGACAATCAGTTGGTTGTAGGTATGTGACTTTAATTCTGTGTCTCATACTCTGTTCCATTGATCTGTATATCTGTTTTTGTACCAGTACTATCTTATTTTGGTTATTGTCACCTTGTAGTATGATTTGAAGTCAGGTGATGTGATACTGATACTTCAAGCTTTGTACTTTTTGCTCAGGATTGCTTTAGGTATTTGACTTTTTTTGGTTCCATATGAATTTTAGAATTTTTTTCTGTGAAAAATGACATTGATAACTTGATAAGGATTGCATTGCTCTGGGCAGCATGGTCATTTTTACAGTATTAATTATTCTAACTCATGAGCATGAGAATTTTTCCCATTTGTTTGTGCCATCTACCACTTTTTGTATCAGTGCTTTGTAGAGGAAGATTTTTAAAATTACTGATTCTATTTAGTTGCTTGATATTCATATGTTCAGGATTTCTGTATCTTCCTACTTTAATCTCGGGAGGTGATGTGTTTCCAAAAATTTATACATTTTATCTAGGTTTTCTAGTTTGTGTGAAAGGGAGTGTTAATTGTAGTCTCTGGTGTTGTTTTGTATTTCTCCTGTATCAGCTGTAATGTCATCTTTAGCATTTCTTATTGTACTTATTTGAATCTTTTCTCTTTTTTCTTGATTAGTCTAGCTAGCAGTCTGTCATTAAAAATAAAAAACTAACTTTTTGTTTTACTGATACTTTGTATCTTTTTTGGTCTTAATCTCATTTAGTTCTGATCTAATATTTGTGATTTCTTTTCTTCTGCTAGCTTTGGGTTTGGTCCTTTTTTTCTAGTTCTTTAAGGTGCAATGTTAGATTGTTAACTTGAGATCTTTCTATCTTTTTTAATTCAGACCTACAACACTTTATATTGTTCTATTCTATTATTATATTATAAAACATTATACATTTTCCTTGTGCCAGTTTTGCTATATACCAGAGGTTTTGGTATGCTGTGTCTCTATCTTCTTTTGTTTTGAAGAATTGATGCTGAGGTCCCTCAATGTTATTGAATTGCTATCAACCTATTTTCTTAGGTAGAACAGTAGTTGAAGCTGGGTGCTCCAGTGATGGGTGCATATATGTGGAGGATATACATATATAAAATATATATAAATATACATATATATATAAATTGTGTTGTATTGAAATCTTTATCATCTTGCAATGCTCCTCTTTGTCTTTTTTTAAAAAAACTGCTGTTGGTTTAAAGTCTGTTTTATCTGATATGATGACAGTTACTCCTCCTCATTGTCATTTTACATTTGAATGATACATTTTTCTACCCTTTTACTTTGAGTTTATAGTTGTATTTAGCCAGCAGGTGGGGCTCACTCTGTACCTTTTAAGTGGAGCATTTAGGTCATTTACATTTAAGGTTAATATTGATATATGAGGTGTTTCTCCTGTCATAGTATTGTTAGCTAGTTGCTTATGAGTTTCAGTTGTATAGTTATATTATAGATTATGTGAGCTTTTGAACTTATGTATACTTTTATCATGGTGAGAATTATTTTTTATTTCTATATTTAGAACTATTTTGAGCAGTTTTTATGGGATTGGTCTAGGGGTGATAAATTTCCTTAGTGGTTTTTATGTGGGAGAAATTTTATTTCTCCTTCATTTATGAAGCTTACTTTGTCAGAATATAAAGTTTTTGGATGGCTTTTTTTTTTCTTTAAGGCAAAAATTATTTCTTCTGGCTTGTAGAATTTCTGTTGAGAATTCTGCTGTTAGGCTAATTAAATTTCCTTTATAGGTTATAGGTGCTTCTTTCTTCCTGCTTTTAAGATTTTTTTCCCCCTTCCTGTTGATTTTGGACAGCCTGATAACTATATGCCTTGATGAGGATCTTCTGAGAATTTATCTTCCAGGAGTTATCTGAGTTTCTTGTATCTGGATGTCTATATCTCTCTTAAGACTGAGAATATTTTCCTTAATTATTTCCTCAAATAGGTTTCTCATACTTTTTACTTTTTCTTTTTTTCCCTCTAGAGTACCTATAACTCAAAGATTTGAATACATTACATAATCTAATATTTCTTGAAGTCTTTGTTCGTTTATTTTAATTATTTTGTCTTATTTTTATCTGACTGAATTAATTAGAAAGACCCATTTTTTAAGCTCTGAAATTCTTCTACTTGGTGTAGTCTATTGTTAATGCTTTATTTTTAACTGTATTTTGTAATTCCCGCAATACATTTTTTATTTCTGGAAGCTCTGTTTTTTTATTTTCCTTTTTAAATGATGTCTATCTCTTCTTTCATATCCTCGATTGTTTTTCTGATTTGTGTTGATTTTTAGGTTTTTTTGGGAGATCTCATTCTGTGTCATTAAAATCAATGCTTTGAATTCATTAATCTGATATTTCACAGATTTCATTTGGTTAGAATTTGTTGCTGGAGAGTTAGTGTGATATCTTTTCATGTAGTTGTAATACTATTGTTTTTGTTTTTTCATACTATTAGAGGTGTTTCTCTGTTTCTTTCTCATCTGAATAAACTACCTCTCCTTATATTTTGAATTTGTTCTCATTTGGATGGAATTTTTTTAAACCCTTGAGGATGTGCCTGTAATGTGTATTGTTTAGTGTCCTTTTGCCTTTGTATGGTGGCTTTTTCAAATGCTGGTACTAGTAGCAATGTACTGGGCGTATGAATGGGCTCACTGCCTCCTGTGGGGCTGGGCTGGCAGAGGTCTCAGGAAGCTTACCTTTTCTCCCCCATGCTGTGCACTTCTGTTACTGGTTTTCATATTGTGTTGTACTGTTCTATCTCCAGGCCAGTTGGTGATGCTTATGGGTAACTGCTGGCTCTTGTTGAAGCAAATGAATATGAACTTGAACCTTGTTCATTGGGAGAGGTTCTCTTCTGCCTCAGCCAATGGGTTGTCTGTGGAATTCACAGTGATCTGAGCTCCCTGCTCTGCCCTAGAGAGGGGACCAAGATGGTCAAGACCAAATTGGTAGGCCCACCTACAGGTCTCACTATGACAGGCACAAGCACAGCTCCAAGGGTGTCCAGTGGGTAGCTGCCAAGTGCCAGGAAGTGTGCCTAGGTGTGGAGTTGAGAAACCTCCACTGTCCCAAATTCAGAACACAAAAAATTGGGGTTGTCTAAACTCCTACTCTAGAATTGTGGGTGCCCCAACTTCCTGGATATATGTCTATTCATTGAACAGAGAAAGTACTGCTGCACAAAAATCTCTGCACCTGAAGGGATGAACAGGCCTGGCTTCTATTCCATGTAAGCAAGTGTGCCAAATGCTAGAAAATATATTCTGGAAAGGAACAAAGAAACTGCTGATGTAACAAGATCTTTGCAGGGGACTGAAGGAGCAGCTCAAGCTGCTAAAGGAGCAGGTGGGTGTCCAACCTGGTGATATGCCCAAGGAGGGAGCAGAGAAACTACCACCACAACAAGGTCTTTACACAAGAAGGAAGGGGCGACTCAAGCTCCCAATCCGTGGGAGTGGCTGTGCCAAATGCCCAGAGTTACATTTAAGTATGGAGTGGAGAGCGTGCTAGCACACATAAGTTGCTTGTGTGGGAAGAAAATGGTGGCTCAATCTCCAATTCCAGGGGACAGATGCACCAAAAGCCTGGAGACACGTCCAGGTATGGAGCCGCGAGTGTGCTACTGCACTCATTAAGATCTGTGCAAGGGATGGGAGGGCAGCTCAGCTCATAATCCAGGTGAGCATGTGCTCTGATTGCCTGGAAATATGTCTCTCAGTAAGGAGTAGAGTAACTGTAGCTACAACAAAGTCTTTGCAGAAAAAGGAAAGAGTAGCTAAGGCTTCTAATCCAGTAAATCAGAGCATTGGATGCTTGGAAATATGTTCAGGCATGGAGTAAAGGTAGCACTGGTGCACAAAGATCTTTGTACAGCATGGGTGGAATGGGCCAGGATGCTAATCTAGGTGAGTGGGTGCTTCAAATACCTGGAAGTATGCCTGAGTATGGATTTTGTGCAACAAAATCTCTGGACAGGTGGGGAGAATTGATTCAGGCTGCTAATCCAGTCAAAGAAGTAATCTTAATGCCTGGAGATGTGTCTGGGTATGGAACAGATAGGGCCCTACTGTACCAAACTCTGCACAGGAACTCCATCCAAGTGAGAGGATATTCTGAATGTACGAAAACATGTTCCCTGTTGGGAAGCAGAGTAACTGCTGGTGCAACAGGATCTTTGCAGGAAAAGGGAGGGGACAGTTCACATAGCTAATCCGGGTGAACAGTCGCACTGAATGCCCAGAAATATGCTCAGATATAGAATGGTTGGGGCACCACTGCAGCAGGATCTGTACAGCAAAGGTAGGATGGCTCGGGCTGCTAATTCAGGTAAGCAGGTGCTCCCAATGCCTGGAGATATGTCTGGGTAAACTTTGGAGAGGCCCAGCTGCACCAAGATCTCTGCACAAACATGAAGGGGAGAATCAGCTGCTAATCCAAGCAAGTCAGTGTTTCAATTGACTGAGAATACACCTGGATATGAGGTGGAAAGAGTGCTGCTTCTCTGAGACCTTTGCAAAGGAAGGGCGGATTTATCCACACTCTCAATCCAGGAACGTGGGATTTGAGTCTGCCGCCCTTCTGCTCCTTGGAACTGGTGGATTACTCCCACTGACTGATCAAGGAGTCAATTAAGGCACCCAGAAATGATTCACAAAGACTGCTTCCAGGTCACAAAAATGTCCTTGGCTGCCAGTTTTGCTGCCTACAAGAAACCCTGGCTTCAGCAACTCTCCTCCTACTCCAATCCTATAATGAAAGAGAGCCCAATTCCAGTACCTTCTTTTGTGGGGACTTACTGTAGTTGTCACAAAATTCCAGCCGTAGGCCTCTTCCCTCACCCCAAGGCAAGCACACCAATCCCTGGCCTGAGACCAAATGTTTGCAATGGTCACCATTGTCAGGTCAGTAAATAATAGCTGATTTCGTATGAGCCTAGATAATAAATTGCTTCCTCTTGGTATCAGAAAAGGACGTGTAGGACATGTCTACAGTTTTTTGTGGTGTCTTTCCCTCTCACCATCTCTCAGTCCCACCTCAGGTTAGCTTCAGCACTTGGGGGAAACAAAGTGATCTTCCTTGGTCTGGTCTACTTGATTCCCTAATGGAATGGTAAGTCACAGAGGGAGACTTTCTGCCCCCTCATGTACTGGGGCTTTTCTTTCATTATTTTTCTATTCTTTATTTTATCTCTGTTATAGTACTCATTATTTATTTTTTCAGCTAGTGTTAATTTCCATTAAACATTTTTAAAGGCCTATGATTTATTAATTCAAAATATATGGAAATCTATTCAACTTTTTGTTATTAAACTATGTTTGTTTCAATAATCACTTAACCTAGGGTAAAAATCTATACTCATAGATATTCTTAAACAATTTAAGCTCAAAAATTATTTTAATGACACATTCTTATTTGCTCAATGCAGTAATAGACACAAAAATGTCTATTACACAAAAATATTCAGTTCAACAAATATTTCCAAATTTAACACACATGTGTAATGTACAGGTCAAAAAACACAGCATTCTCAACAATAAGAAAAGCATTCTTTTGTCTCCTTTCATTCCCTAATGTCCAGAGGTTAAATTGCTTTGGAGAGAAATCATATCACTTGTCTCTTAACTTTGTATTTCTGTGTGATTTATGTGCATTTCGGCTTTGGTTGATACTTCCAGAGAGTTTTCCAAAGCACTTACACCAATTTGCAATATCACAATCCCAATCAAAAGAGCCCCCAGTCATGTTGCCATCTTGTCATCATTTGGTGTTATCTTTTTACTTACCTGAGCCATTGCATTGGGTTTGCATAGTAGTATTAAATTGTGGTCTTAATAGACATGTCCCTACTGATTAATGAAGTTGAACAACTTTCCATAGTTTTTTAGACATTTTAACATCTTTTTTCGTGAAGTGACTTTTCAATCCTTTAAAAATTATAAATTGTTTTGTCTTTATTTTTTTCTCTTGAATTTTAAGAAAGATATCTATGCATTACAAACACACTCCTTCATCTGAATTTTTTTTTTTTTTTTGCCACCCAAGTATATTATTTGTACTTGAATCCTTTTCTCAGAGTCTTCTGGAGAAACATAAACTAAGATAGTTGTGCCAAAAGTGTCCATAGAATGAATATCCCGAGGATAAGATACTAGAAATGGATAATTTGATGACCAGAAAGCAATAATAATCCAATTGCTAATGACATATAAAAATTATGACATGCAAAGTCATCCCCACAAAACTAAAAGAAAAGTTATTGCACCTTTCACTTCCTGTCACTGAGAAAGAATGATAACTCCTGGTAGGCTTATTTAAACTTGGGACACACTACATACCAGCATTTGAAAATTCGAATTTTTTCCCGCATATTCAATTCTGGTACTAGTTTTTATTGGACTTCCAAATAAAAGAATACTCAATGTTACAGTCAAACCATAGAACAGTGGCCCTCCCCCTTGATCCACATGGTCTAGTAGATTTCATGGTAGTCACAGGATCTGTAGTAGATTAACTCACTCTATGGAGTCACTGACATGTCTCATTAAAGAGAAGAGAAGCACAGTGCAGACTTTCAGGATTCTATAGTAAATCCATGCTTTCTATGGAAAGGAATATGTATTGTTCAAAAAGCAGCTCCTTCTATGCTACTGGGCCCTAGCAGATGTGACATATTTGACCATAAGATATCAAGTGGCAATATTACCAGAGCATCCTAGCATATTCCTTTCATTATCAGATCTACCAAATCATAAAGAGCAGTGTGCATGGGAGTAATTTGTCATGTGATTAAAAAGATGCATTTGGGAAGCAGTTCAGACAGGTCTAGAGGACAATGATAAGTTACATGTCTAGGTGGCTTAGGTATCTATGTCACCTATGATTATTACACAAAATTGTCTCCCATAACTCATAACTACGACCTTTAATGGAGAGGCTTGTTTTCATGTGACTAACTGAGGGATGAGAAAAAATTCCAGGCCTTACTTATAGAGGAGTAAACATGATAGAATGATATAAGCCAAAAATGGGATACTGCTGCAGTATAGACTCACATGGAGGTTGGAGAAGTGTTTGGCTAATAGGCAGAGTCTGAGCAGCACATCTGGCCATCAACCTGCGTGAAAGAACAGGCTTAAGGAAAAAATGTTCATGAACTTCTGTGCAGTGATGAATGGCTTGAGGGGTTGATCAGGAAGGGAAAATATTGGAAAATTGAGGGGAAAGAAGTCTGTAGAAGTGTATGGATGGATTTATGCATGGAATGTATGTAAAACTTTATCTTTTACATCAATGTCCATTAATGAATACAAGTACAATGGAGGCACTGAACAATCAGGTTAATTGGACCACACATCTGGTAAATGTCAGCCCCCTTCATTTCTCATTACAAAAAAAAAAAGCGTGGAAATTATTAACATCATGTGAGGGATGGAGACTATGCATAAACCCCACAGCAAAAGTTCATTTTTACTAAAGTTAATTTGGCTACTGCTTCTGCTGAATGTCTGAACTGATAGCAGCAAAATTTGAGCCTAAGTCTTTAATATGTCATTATCCTTCCAAGAAACAAATGAACCACTTGATGGCACATTGATTATATTAGATGTAATCCACATTAGAATCCAAATTTCAATCTTCCTGGTTCTGCAGCAATATCTTGGCCACCACTACTATAAGTGTTCTCAAAGTACATGACTTATCATCTTGAGTTTTCTTATAATAGACATGAGTCATTAAACTTACTTTAATGGTACAAAGTTACAGAAATGGTTATACCGTCCTGGGATTTTCTCGAATGGTCACATATTTCTATCTTGATAAAATGTTTGAAGATTTGATAGGTGGGCATAATATGCTGGTGTAAGCTGAATATAGAATCCTGATATACTATAATCCCACTCAACAGTGACTCGGTTGCACTGCGTGTTGTTATTCAGAAATAGTCATCATTGAATGGTATATTCAGTGCTCTGCTGGCCTAGATATCCTGTTCTTTGGGTGGAAACTTCTTTTGCCAGGTTGATTGTGCTCAAACTAAAGTTAGAAGTACCTAGTCACCTATTCTATAACCTGTTCTAATTTTCATTCCAGATACAGTTATATGTGTTTTTTCACTAAACCCTCTTGCTAAGCCTTATTGGTTTTAATTACCTTTCACTCATCTATTATTACATCTGAAAATAATCTTATACTTATTTTTATTTACAATGCAAAAGCCTTTGACCAAAATCAGCACCCAACCCTGTAAACAACATTCAAGGACATAGAAACAAAGATGTACATGTTTAACATGATAAAATATACCAAGTACTACATCTAGTGACTTACTTAATGAGAAAATATTGGAAGCTTTCTGACTAAAATCTCGTCACCTTCAGCACCTCTTGCCAGTATATTATTATTATTACTTGTCATAGTAGCAAGAGCAGAAAAACCTTATTTTCAAATCACTGTAAGTTTATTGCCATACAGTGGTAATAGAGAATAGAATACCTGCAACTTAGAAGATTAATTTGGGTACTTCTATGTGATTATGCCTTATGATAACTATAAACAGTCAACTGAAGCAGCCACATGCTGACAGGAACATGATAGCCATGTGCTTAGACTTTTCATCCCTGAAGGCTAAAGGTCTAGGTTACTCCACTGGGAAAACAATTAGACCAGCATAAAGGCAAGGATAATATCTAATGTCATATTTAGGAATTCTGTAACTTGTCATAATAAAAACTTGTTTGTCATTTTTCTTATAATTTATTTGTTAAGCTTCAACTTAAATCTATGTTATTATGTCCTTGGAAATAAATTGAAAACTCTTTATACCATTTTTTTTTTTTTTTTTGAGTCGGAGTCTCACTCTGTCGCCCAGACTGGAGTGCAGTGGCCGCTCCCAGCCACCGCAGCCTTGACCTGCTGGGCTCTGGCGATCCTTCCACCTCAGCCTTCCAAGTAGCTGGAACTACAGGCGTGCGCTACCACGCCCGGCTAATTTTTTGATTTATTGTAGAGATGAGGTCTCGCTTGCCCAGGCGGGTCTCGAACCCGCGGGCTCAGGCAATCCACTCATCTCAGCCTCCCAAAGAGGGTCATTCTTACTGGAGTTAGGTGGTATCTCATTATGGTTTTGATTTTCATTTCTCTGATGATTAGTGAGCCTGAGCATATTTTCATATATCTGTTGACTGCTTGTATATCTTCTTTTGAGAAGTGTTGGTTCATGTCTACTGACCACTGTTGAATAAGACTGTTTCCCCCCTTCAGCTAATTTGAGTTGTTTGTAGATTCTAGATGTTAGGCCTTTGTCAGATACACAATTAGCAAATATTTTTCCCATGATATGGGTTGTCTTTCCACTCTCTTGATGGTTTCTTTTTCCGTGCAAAAGCTTTTCATTTGATGAGGTCCTACTTGTCTATCTTAGCTTTAGTGGCATTCACTTTTGGAAATTTGATCAAGAACTGGTTGCCTACTCCAGTGTATAAGAGTGTTTCCTACATTTTCTTCTAGGATTCTTATAGTTTGAGGTTTTACGTTTAGGTCTTTGATCCATTTAGCATTAATTTTTGTATATGGCAATAGATAGGGGTCCTGTTTCATTCTTCTGCATGTGGTCAGCCAGTTTTCCCAGCACCACTTGCTAAATATGGTATCCTTCCCCCAGTAGTTGTTATTAGTGGCTTTGTTAAAGATAAGTTGGATGACAGATAGAGTTTTTGCTTCCAAATCTCTGTCGGTTCCATTGGTCTATGTGTCTATTCTTGTGCCAGTATCAGGCTGTTTTGGTTACTGTAGCCTTGTAGTAAAGTTTAAAGTCTGGAAGTGGTGATACCTCCCACTTTGTTCCCTTTGCTGAGGATTGTTTTGGCTATTCATGCTCTTTTTTGTTTCCACATAAATTCCTGTATTGTCATTTCCAGGTATGAGAAAAATGATGCTAATAACTTGATGCATCATTGTATTGCTTTGAATCTGTAGATTGCCTGGGTAGGATGGAAATCTTGACAATATTGATTCTTTTAATCCATGAGCATGGAATGTTTTCTCATTTGTTTGTGTCATCCTTGATTTCTTTGAGCAACATTTTGTAATTCCTTGAGATGTGTTGTTGGATCCTACTTGCTAGAATCTTGTTTAGGATTTTTGCATCTGTGTTCATTAAGGGGATTGGTCTGTAATTCTCTTTCCTTATTGGGTCTTTGCCAGGTTTGGATATCAGTATGATGTTGACTTCATAAAATTATTTGGGAAGCATTCCCTGTTTTTCAATTATATTGAAAATATTTTCAGTAATATTGGCATCAGTGCCTCTTTGTATGTTTTGTCAGCTGGGAAGTCATCGGATCTAGGGCTTTTTCTGGTAGGTAGATTTCTTATGACTGAGTTGATTTCCTGGATTGTTATTGGTTTGTTTAACAAAATTTCAATTGCTTATTTTTTCAACCTTAGGACATTGTATGATGTCAGAAAGTGCTCCATATCCTTTAGGTTTTCTAGTTGATTTGCATACAGGTTTTAAATATTAATCTCTGATAAACTTTTTAATTTCTTCAGGATCAGTTGTGACTTCACCTTTTGCATTTCTTTTTTTTTTTTTTTTTTGAGTTGGAGTCCCACTCGATCACCCAGACTGGAGTGCAGTGGCCGCTCCTGGCCACCGCAGCCTCGACCTACTGGGCTCCGGCGATCCTTCCGCCTCAGCCTTCCGAGGATCCAGAATTACAGGCGCGCGCTACCACGACTGGCTAATTTTTTTGATTTATTGTAGAGATGAGGTTTCGCCTGCCCAGGCGGGTCTCGAACCCGCGGGCTCAGGCAATCCACTCACCTCAGCCTCCCAAGGCGTGGGATTACAGGCTGAGCCACCGAGTCAGCTACCTTTTGCATTTCTAATTGTGTTTATTTAGGCTTTCTCTCTCTTTTTTTTTTTTAGTCAGTTTGGCTAGGGGGTCTGTCAATCTTATTTATCCTTTGAAAGAACAAGCATTTTGTCTTGATTTTTTTCTATATTTTTGTCTTCTATGCCCTGCAGTTGCAACTTTGTCTTGGTGATCTGGATTCTTCTGCTGAAGTTAGAATTTTGGTAGTCTTGCCATTCCAGCTCCCTTCAGTGTGATGTTATGCTGTTTACTTGTGATCTTTCTGTTTTCTTGATGTGTCTGTACAATGCTATGAATTTTCCGGTTAATACTGTCTTCATGGCATCCCAGAGGTTCTGATAACAAATGTCGTTTTCATTTATTTCCAGAAATCTGCTTATTTCTGTCTTGATTTCCATGTTTACCAATAAGTTGTTCAGCAGCATGATGTTTCATGTCTTTGTTTGTTGAGAGTGGGGGGAGATCTTATTGGCAGCAATATTTATTTTTATTCCACTGTGAACTGAGAAGATGCATGGTATTGTTTTGATCTTTTGGAATTTGTTTATGCTTGGTGTATATCCAAAAATATGATCAATTTTGGAGTATGTTCCATGTGCTGATGAGCAGAATGCATACTCTGCAGTTGTTGAGTAGAATGTCCTGCAGATGTCTATTAAGTTCATTTGGTTGAGCATCAAGTTGAAATTCCAATTCTTCTTATTGATTTTTTGCCTCAATGATTTATCTAGAGCTGTTAGTGGTGTATTTAAGTCTTCAGTTATGATTCTGTGAAGGTCAATATCCTCTCTTAGTTTACTTAGTAGTTGATTTATAAAACTTGGTGCTCCTGTGTTGGGACCATATATGTTTAGGATAAATATTTCTTGCTGGTGAATTGAGCCTTTTATCATCATTCAGTGTCCTTATGTATCCTTTTCAACTTTTGGTGGATTGAATGATGTTTTGTCTGGTATTAGGATGGCTACTCCTGCCTTTTGTTTTCCATTTGCCTGAAAGTTCATTTACCATCTGCCAACTTGGTGTCTGAGGGTGTCCTTTGCAATGAGATGAGTTTCCTGGAGGCAGCAGATTGTTGGAGTATGCTTTTAAACCAGTTTGCCACTCTATGTCTTTTCAGTGATGCATTTAGTCCATTCACAATCAGACTTATTACTGAAACGTGAGTTTGTCCCTGTCATAGAGTTCTTAGAAGGCTGCTTTGTTTTCTCACTTTTGCTTTTATATGTGTGTGTATGTGTGTGTGTGTGTGTGTGTGTGTTTGCACACGCTTTCATTTTTGTGGGTGCTTTGTATGCTCTGTTAACTCTGTGTTTGCCAGTACTCTTGTGCTATGCATGGCCTTTTTTTTTCTGTGCTCAACACCTTCTTAAACATCTCCTGAAGGACTTGTCTGGAGGCAGCATACTCTCTTAGAGGTTGGATGTCTGGGAAGGATTTCAATTCTCCATCACTGATAAAACTTAGTTTGGCTAGATAGGAAATTCTTAGTTAAAATTGCTTATCTTTAAGAGCATTAAAGATTAGACTCCAATCCCTTCTGGTTTGTAGTGTCTCTGCAGATAAGTCTGGAGTGATCCTGATCGGTCTTCCCTGGTAGGTAGTCTGATCTTTCTTTCTTGCTGCCTTTAGGATTTTTATTTTTCATACCTACCTTATGTAGGCAGTTTGCTATGTATCTAGGGGTTGGTCTTCTCATATGAAGCTTTGTGAGGGTTCTCTGAATCTCTTGTACTTGAATGCTTGCATCTCTGGTGAGATGAGGCAAGATTTCTTGGATGACTTCATGGGATGTTTGTTCCAAGGTGTTCTCCATTTCCCTTTCTGCTTCATGGATACCAATTAGACATAGGTTCAGCTTCTTGATGTAATCACACACCTCTTAGAGACTTCACTCCTTTTTGAATTTTTTCTATGTTTTTAACAGATTTAGTTAATTCCATATTTTGGTCTTCAAGCTCTGAAATATTTTCCTCTGCTTTCTATGCTTGTTAGTTTGTTATTTATTTTGAGGATGAAGTTCTTTATTTACATTATTTCAGAATAGGCATTTTTGAAAATGGCCAGCTCCATTACAATTTCATTGAACTTTGCTTCTTTTTTCTCTCCATTTTAATTCATTTTGCCATCCAACCTTTGATTTCTGCAGCCATCATCTGATGCAATTCATTATGGGAGGTTTCCATTGTTTGTGCTCCACTGGCTGTTTTTTCAAGCACTGTCTCGTTGAGACTCTGGAGGTTACCTGCGTTTTTCCATTTATTTACTTATTTTTTTCTCATTTGTGATGGATCTCTTCCTTCTCTGTAATTTTGTTTCTCAGTGAGAGAGTGAGAAGCATTCACTTCTGCTGCTTGCTCTACCCTGTAGTTCGATACCCTAATTGCAGGTTCTTTCCCTCCCTCTGCTAAACTAGTCAAACCAGCATTCAGCCTGAGCAAAGCCTTGGATTCTGTCCAAGCTTGAAACAGGGTGGGGGGTGGGGCACCCAGAATTCTACACCTGCTGTTGCTTTCTGGTCTCTGTGTGTACAAAAAGTCCCTTGCTTGGTGCAGGGTGTATCAGCAGTTGGGCTTCTATTCTCTGCCCTGCTGGCTCAAGTGGTGCCAGTCTGCTTCCCCGCTAGCTGCTGGCAGCCAGAATGCCAGTCAAATTCACTCTGCATGTAGCTGTCTTCCTGCTTGGGAAGAGACTGCCAAGGCAACAGTGACCAGCAGGTGGGTTCATTCCCTGTTGGCAAGTTCTGTTACTGCAGGTTTCCTCTCCACTGCTAAACTTGATGAGCTGGATTCTCCAACCCCTGTTGTGTGTGATTGAAGGCTGGCAGCAGGGAGGGAGGGAGGGCCATTTGATTCAGTGCACACTGGAATCACTGCCCCCTCTTCTCCCAGCATGATCTCAGCTCCTATATGTGACTAGCTTGTGGCAAGGGGATGGGGCGCTTGGGGACTATTACTGTCTTTTTGTTATTTGTATGATCAAGGAGACCCCCACTGATTGAGGGGAATTTCACCCCTCCAAACATGTTCAGGGTGCCTTCTTTAATCTGGGACTGGATACCCACTCTTTTCCCTGCCCTCCAAGAGAGTCATGAGTCTGTTGATCCACAAGATGCCAGCAGTGAGTTTGTCAGTCAGATTCACTCCACAGACAGGCCCTCTTTTGCAGGAACAGCTCCCCATTCCACCTACGCATTGGCACACACCACTGCTTCCTCTGACATGACACTAATGTTTCATGCACTGCTGGGAAAGAGTGAATCAATCCAGTCTTCACCCCTTTTCCTCTATGGACAGATCTTCCCCTTCTGTGTGTGCCTGTTATCATGCAGGGAAGGGAATGGGGCACCTGGAATTCTGTTTGGAGGGGTGAAATTGTGCCTTTCTGGAGTCTGAGTACTCACAGAGAACTTTGCTGGGTTCACAATGATCAAACCATTCAAAAATGCTCTGGGTGATTCCATCTAAACTTAATGGAATCCTGACTCATTCTTGCAAGGTAAGAGTGGCACAGATCTGCTGCTCCACAGTGGCCATCTTGGCTCCTCCTTGACTTCATTCTTTTTTGTTTATTTCCTTTTTAAAATAGTTGTCTGCCTATGATATTTCAAGAGACCTGTCTTTAGGTTCAGAAATTTTTCCTTCTGCTTGGTCTAGTCTGTTGATAAAGCTCATTATTGTATCTTTAATATTTATGTATTTATTTATTTAGAGGTAGGTTCTTGCTATTTTTTCTAGGTGGGTCTTAAACTCTGGCTCAAGTGATCCTCCAAGACTATAGGCAACCTCCTCTGTGCCCAGGTCTACTGTATTTTTTATTTCATTCATTGAATTATTCAGGTCTAGGATTTCTGTTTACTTATTTTTTATGATATTTATTTCTTTGTTGAACTTCTCATTCAAATCATCAATTGTTTTCTTGATTCTGTTAAATTGTCTCTCTATATTCTCTTGTATCTCATGAAATTTCCTTAAGATTATTATCTGGAATTCTTTTTCTGGCATTTTATATATTTCCTTACAATTAGGTCTGTTACTAGAAAATTATTGTTTTCCTCTGTAAGTGACATGTTTCCTTGGTTTTTCATAGTTCATGTATCCCTACATAGATGTCTATGCAGCTGGTGGAAAAGTCAGCTCTTCCAATTTTATGAACTAGGTTTTGTGGAGGAAAGATTTATATAAATAGGTCTTAGGGTATCAGTGGGTGCATTGGTACAATGGGGTGCATTGGCCTTGGTTCTAGATGGATGCAACGGTGTATTCTCCATGTAGTTTTTTCAGCTGTAATCCACACTAGTGGAATTTGCAAGTTTCTGAGTGTACTAGACTGAGAGAGTTTAAGGCGATGGTGATGCAGCTATGCCAGAGGTGGGTTCACTGGGCTGTTTATCAGGTTGGGGGCAAGTGTGTGCACACAATAGGTCAGCTAACTTAAGATCTAGGTTATTGGATTTGGGGCCATGGGGCTGTTACTTTGGCTGGTTGTTCAAACAGCCTGGGGCATTCCTGCCAGGAACAGCAAGTGAAGCTGTTTCTCAGGCCCTTACTGGGGACACAGGGCCATTGGGCAGGCCAGGGATGTGTCTTGAGAAGTGGGGCTGCTGTGGGGCTGTTTCTCAGTGTAAGCACATAACCACTCCAGTGGTCCCAGGGCACATCAGTTGCTTGGGGGCTCAGGACATGTGTCAATTTGGTCAATTCAAGGGCAGGTTTGCCCTGGGTGGGACAGCTAGACTGTTTTTTAGATAGCGGTCCAGTGGCAGAGGTAAGTTTCCCTATTGCACTGGACAAGAGTCACAGCTGATCCTGGGCCCAAACATTCTGCAGCTGGAATTGTAGCATTCAGCCACCCATGTAGACTTTGTATAATAAACACAGAGACCTAGTGCTGGAGATGAAGGACTACTGGCCCCAGAGGAAGTCACACCCCAGAAGTCACTCTGTTCTCAAGATGGTACCATGCTGGAGCATCCTGTCTCACAGAGGATGGATGAGGAGTAAAGACTGTACATTATGTGCTCTAATCTGAGGTGATATAGCTGCCTGGATTCCCAGCAGCTATCTAAACTGGCTCAGGGCTTGCAATGACTGTGGGCTTCTCCTGCAGTAAGGACAGTAAGTGTTTGTGGTGGTAATGGGGGCTAGTGGGGATCTTCTGCTTACCTTTTTCCACAATAGGTAGTCCCTCCTGTCTCTAAGCCAATCCAATCTAGGTCAGGGAGTTGGGGCTGCAGAGGCCAAGTGACTCCCCAATGCTCTCCTAGACTTCCAGTCACCAGAAGTGATCCTCCACTCTCCTGTTGCACTCCAGTGTTTTTCCTTTGACCCTCCAGTTTATTCTTTTTGTTGTGAAGGACACAAGTGCCATAGTCCAAGGCTACATCTAAATCATCTTAAGGAAGCAAGATAGAGGAAAAAAATAATCTTTAAATCATACTTCTTGAATTTATCTCCATTACCAGTTCTCTGAAGGCATATTAATACTTTGGTTGGGGTATCAGGAAGCACCTGAATCATTTGAAGAATTGCCAGATCACTCATGTTCAGTCTTTCTTCATGTAGCCAGCACCTAAGAATGATGGCTGAAAGAATTATATTTTGTTTTCTTCTTTCTGCACATTTATTTAGTTTCCCAGCAGCACATTAAGTCTTCTTGAAGCTAATAGGAAATCACTGGGCTTTTCACATAGCATTTTAAAAGATCAGCAAAATCCAGGATGTTAGCACAGACATAGCAATGTATTTTTAATTAGAATGGGCTTTTAGAGTGTAATTAAAATTTTTCCCTAAGCATCCAAAGGAATTTCAAATACTACATCAAAAATTTTATCTTAAAGGGCATAGTTCTCCAAACTAAATGAGACTGATTATGTTGTCAAATTTTATAATTACCTTGACTCCTATTTTCATGAATATATGTCCAACTCCTACAATAATCTCTAACAGTGTCCATAATGACAAAGACAGACTTGAATTTGGGTCCTTGACTACCAGTCATAGGATCTTGGGAAAGTGATTTAATCGTCTTTGTCTCAATGTCCTCAGAGGATTGAATAGCTTATTTACGCAAGGTTCTTTAGTCAGTGCCTAGCACATGAGTACTTCATAGCCATTAGTTACTGTAATTTTTATAGCCAGAGTTACAATGTATAATCTAAAAACACATGTCAAATAAGAGTAAAAACATCTTGCCCTAAATTCTTTCTTTCTAAATAATTAAAGCCATGGAAAAGACACTCCAAAAATGTCTGTGATTGACAGTTAGTTTTTTGATTCAGTAATGACTAATGCACATTAATAAATACACAATAAAAGACATCCTTGAATTAAATGGTAAAAGATGGGCTGGTCGGGGAAGATAGCAGCTGAGCCAGTTGGACTATGAGTCCCAGTGTGAGTGAGTGAGTGTATGGAAAATTTTTATGTGCAGGTGAGTGAGTAGGCAGGCATGTGAGTGGATAACTGAGTGAGGGCTAGAGAACTAGTGGCCAGAGCTCTCCTGGTGCAGTGGCTGGTGCCGCAGCAGCTCAGCTTGGAACCTAGCGATTCCTGGGATGCAGAACCTGAGCACCATTTTTTTTTTAAAATCAGCAAAACTCTTTCTGGGAAGAAAATGCTGGGAAAGACTGACTAAGTGGGGGATCGTGAGCAATTGGCCAGGGCCCTGGTGCAACAGCTGGTGCTGCAGCTTCTCTGTTTGGTCCCTGGCACTTCCCAAGTCGCTGAAGCTGAGTGCCATTATTTTTTAATGGACAAAAGTTTTCCTGTGAAGAAGAGGCAGGGAGAGATTACTGGCCCAGGCTCTGCCTCACCACTGCAGCAGAAGAGACTGCCAGCTCAGGCTTTGCCTCACCACTTCAGTGCCTGGCTGCAGGGAAGGAAGGAACCCAGAGGCAGAGTCCCACCGGAGAGTACAAGAGAGGCACCCTGCCACCATCTCCAAGGTGGGGCAGGAAAGGGCTCTGACTTGCTCACCACAGAGCAACAGACTCGATCTCTGTGACTGGTGGATCAACTACTCAGGGGTTGATCATGACCCAGAGGGAATATCTTGAAAGCACAAACTTTGGACGGACCTGAAGAGTACTGAGTTGCAGATGCCCCATCCCCTACCTTGATCCAGCTGTGGGACAAAGGGTGTGGCCAGAAAAGGACAAGGAAGAACTCCAAAGACATCAGTGGTGAATCCGGGGCTGACCCAAACCCCCTCCTCCCCAGCAATCCTCTGAATGTCAGACCCATACATCTGGACCATGACTGAGAGGGACAAACCCAGGCAGAGCCTAGATGTCAGTTGCAATAGGAGAACTTCATTCAGGATAGGCCTGGCTGGGGCACCCCCTTCAAGTACATACCTGGGGAAGAGACAATCCTACTCCTCCCCACTGGAGGAGATCTCCCTGACCATACGAGAGTGGGAGAGGAGGGCTGCAGCCCCACCCCCCTGCCCCTCCTCCTTCCCGGCTCCAGACATTGGGGATAGAGTGAAAAATGTGGAAGCTCCGAAGGAGAGAGAAGACGAGAGGAACAATTGCAGAACATACACAAGAGAGAAGGCATATTTTTGTTTTAAATTAAAAACATTTTTATTTTCTATGGTTCTTATGGTTTGAGGTTTAACATTCAGGTCTCTGATCCATTTGGAGTTAATTTTTGTGTATGGGGATTATTATTTATTACTTCCTTCTTTCCATTCAGTAAAATTTTATTAACTGCCCATGTGTGAGGCATTGTTGTTGATGTGTAGGATAAATCACTGGACATAACAGAGATCTTCTCAGTCATGAGTTTCATTTTGCTGGGAAGAGAAAGGCAAGGAAATGAGTTGGACAATTCAGTTCAGTTTGTATGGGACTTCCCTGGTTTTAAAATAAAACAATTCCCATAGAACTTTGGAATCCTCTCACTTCCAAGTAGGTCTGGAAGATTATTAACTCTAAATAAATCATAGTAAGTAAATGTTAATCCATGCTAAAATATGACACGAAATTTAAAAAAGGGTAAATAAAGCAGAGCAGGGACTTGGGAAAGCTAAAGACAGGAATCATATTGCTGAATTAGATAAGGTGGTCAGGGTAGACCTGATTGAGTGGGTGACATTGGACCAAAGATCTTTAAGAGTTTAAGGAATCATCCCAACTGATTGCTAGGAGGAAAACTATTCAGGCAGAGGAAACAGTCGTTGCAAAAATCTGAGGGAGATTGTACTGGGGATGTCTGAGTTGTAGCAAAAAGGCCGAAGTAGCTGGAGATCTAAATACATCTCATGTGTTTGGTTTCAGCTGTCTGACTATGAAAATTTGGAGTAACTGGCAAAAATTCCTTTCTAAAAAGTTTAACTGAGGCCCAAATTCCACAGCAGGGTTCTAATGGGCACAGCATGAGGAAAGAAGAGAAGAGTCAAGATTTGTTGACCATCTATAGAGACAATGTGAAGTGAGGACTAATTTTAATTTTGCAGTACAAGCACATGAATGTTATTATTAAGCAGTACAACCCATGAGACTTTTCTGCTCCTCAAAAACAAATAAAAGTCTTGAGCAGATTTGGCAGACAGAAAATAAACCTAGAAAAATCAATACTTTATCAATATTATACCATTATTTTGGAAATTTAATCAGATTTAGTATGAATTTATAATGTACAGAATTTGAAAGTGTAGATTTATATTTCTTAACATGTATTCAAGTTATATACAAGAACTCCATAATTTTTTCTAAAGGAATAACAGTAGTTATCAAGAAGATATATGCACATTATCTGGACTAGGAAAAGTCATCATCAAATTTTGTTACATTTTATCAAAAAATATTTTTATTTGCAGTAGTTAAATTGAAAATCTTAATGTCACTTCATTAAGAATTTCTAAAATTCTTAAATTTCAACTGCAAAAGTTGTAACTCTTAGGTGAAATAATATAGGCAAGATTACTCAAGGATAGTTACCACTCTAGATATTGATTCAACATTAATTACAATGTTGTTAGTATTATACACAACTTGACAAAGAGAATTCTAAAACAATTTTCTAACAGTGTTGGACAGTTTCATGATTTTAAGACAAAATATAATTAAGTACTCATTTTGCGCAATGCACACAAATACATTGTGTATAGGATACAACAGTGAATTTAAAAATATAACACAATAGAATCTTACTGACAAGAAGGGTAACAATGATGTAAAGTAGGAATGTAAAACCCTAAAATAAATTAAGCTACATGGATATCCATTATATACTTTTAAGTTTGAAAAGAGGCACATTGTAAAATTAGTATTTTGAGATCTAATTTTAACATGTATTGATAATCCCTATTTGAAACTTATGTACACTATAAGTATTAGCTGTAAACAGGAAAGTTTAAAGAATACCAGAGAAGCATTTAAATGATCAACATCTCCCCATGTCTCAGAATATGAAAACTTGACATAATAAATATGTTGAATGTTTAAAATTTGTGCATATTTTGTGAATGATCAGCTTGAAAGCACCATTAAAAGCTTTTGAGAATTTGGTAAACTAATGTTAAAAGGTCATTTGTGATAATATACTTCTAAGAGTAATCAAAGTAAACCTAAAAAGAAATAATAAGGAAAGAAATTCACTGTACAAGGAATTGAATTTTGTGCTCAAGTTGCAATGATAACAGTACTAGCATGAAAATAGACACATAGACTAATGGAATAAAATAGAAAGCTCAGAAATAAACCTACACATACAGAGTTAATCATTGACAAGGGCACCAAGAATACACAATAGGGAAGGGACATACTCTTCAACAAATGGTATTGGGAAAACTGAATATCCATACAAAAAAAATAAATAAATAAATTAAACCCTGATCTTACACCACACACAGAAATTACCTCAAAATGGATTAAATATTTAAATGTAAAATCTGAAACCTTAAAAATCCTAGAAGAAAACGTAGGGGAAAAGTTACGTTGATCCCAGGAGTTCGAGGCTGCAGTGAGCTATGATCACATCCTTGCACTCTGGCCTGCGCAATATAGCAAGACCCTGTCTCTCAGGGGGAAAAAAAAGATCCTTCACATTGTTCTTGGCAATGATTTTTTCATGGAGTGATATCAATAACAGAGATAACAAAAGTAAAAATAAATAAGAAAGATGACATCAAACTATAAAGCTTCTGCATAGCAAAGGAAGCAGTCAACAGACTGAAGAGAAAACCTACTGAGTAGGAAAAAATGCAAATAATGTATCGGATAAGCAGTTCATATCCAAAATATAGAAGGAAATAAAACAAGAGAAAAAAAAAATCCTCGATTAAATGACAGGCAAAGGATCTGAATAGACAATTTTCCAAGGAAGGCATACAAGTGGTCAACAGGTATACGAGAAGGGGCTCAACAGCACAAATCACCAGGGAAATGCAAATCAAAATGACAATGAAATATCACCTTACTCATGCTCTGATGGTTATTATGAAAAGGACAGAAAATAAGTGTTGGTGAGGGTATAGAGAAAAGGGAAGCCCTGCACACTGTTGGTGGGAGTAGAAATTAGTATAGACATTGTGGAAAACAGTATGGAAGTTTCCTAAAACATTAAAAATAGAACTGCTATATGACCCAACGATCCCACTTCTGGATATATATTCAATGGAAATGAAACCAGTATCTTAAAAAGATATCTGATCTCCTATGTTCATTGCAGAATTGTTCACAATAGCCAAGATATGGAAATAACCTAGGTGATGAAATGACAAAATATTACATATATACACATATATATGCATGTATATATACAGTGAAATAGTACTCAGCCATAATAAAGAAGAAAATCCTATCATTTGCAACAGCATGGTTGTACGTGGAGTAAATTATACTAAGTGAAGTAAGTCAAGCACAAAAAGACAAGTACTATATAATCTCACTTGTAATGTTGAATCTTAAGATTTTAAACTCATAGAACATCTGAGCATAGAATGGTGATTACCAGAGCCTGGAGGGGTTGGGGGAGGTGGGAAAGATGTTGGCCAAACTGAAGAGGGTAGCAGCTTTTAGTTGGAATATGAATAAGTTCTGGGGATCTAATCTAAAGAATGGTGACTACAGTTAATAATACAGTAATGCATACTCAAAATTTTCCAAGACCATAGATCTTAAGTGTTCTTACCACATACATACCAAATAATTATGTGAGGTGATGGAAGTGTTAATTAGCTTAATTTTGGTAACCATTTCACAATGTATGCATATATAAAACCATCACATCGCACACTTTCAATATATAAAATTTTATCTGGCAATTATACCTTAATTAAGCTGGAAAAATAAGGAGCAAAATAACCACATTACAGAAAGTCTCTCAATGCAAAAAAACCAAAGATGCAATCTTCCCTTAAACAATTATACTCTTCTATTAAAAATCCTCTGGAATTATCAAGGTAAAAAATTACAAAAAACTAGAACAAAATCAGTATCCATACAAAACAGTAGATATTAATTTTAAATTTTAAATCACGCAGGGGTGAGGGAAGGCAGGTTGAAAAGAAGGAGGGGGGAAGGGAAAGAGAGAAAGAGAAACACCCCTAATGAAATGGTGTTGGAATACTCTTTTTTATAATTATTTAAAGGATATGGGGTACAATTCAGGATTAGGTACATAAATGGTCATCATACAGGTAAAGTTTTGGCCTCCCTTTGGCCTCCACTTTGCCTACTTTGACATCAGATACCCTTATTGATGTGCCTCCTTTCCCCTAGCAGTTTTCCCCTACTGCCAATCCCTTTCTTGTAGTATTATAATAAATGTTCATGGTCTGCTTATGATTGAAAACGTGGTATTCAGTTCTTTGTTTGTGATAGATCACTGACTATTATAGACTCCAAATCCACCAAAGTTGATGCAAAGTCCATAATTTTGTCCTTCTTCATGGCTGTGCAATATTCCATTACGTATATGTGCCACGGTTTTTTAGTACAGTCCACTTTTGATGGACAGCACAGTTGATTCCATCCTTTTGCTACGCGAATAATGTTGCAATAAACATGCATGTGCAGGTATCTTTTTTACAAAATGATTTGAATTCCTCTGGGTATATTCCCAGAAGGGGGATTGCTGGGTTGTATGAAAGGTCAATTTTGAGATCTTTTAGGAAGTGCCACACGGTTTTCCACGGAGGTTTACTGGTTTACACTCCCGCCAACCGTGTAGAAGTGTTCCCTTTTCCTGCATCCTCTCCAGCGTTTGTTGTTTTTGAGTAGTTATTAATGATGGCCATCCTGACTGGAGTTAGGTGGTATCTCAGTGTGGTTTTCATTTGCATTTCTTTGATAATTAGTGAGGCTGAGCATTTTTTCATGTATTTGTTGGCTGCTCATATGTCTTCTTTTGAGAAGTGTCTATTCATATCTTTTGTCCACTTTTTTTTTCCTTTCGGCACATTTGAGTTTCTTGTAGATCCTGGATGTTAGCCCGTTGTCAGATATACAATCGGCAAATATTTTTTTCCCATTCTGTGGGCTGTCTCCCCACTTTCTTGATGGCTTATTTTGCTTTGCAGAAGCTTGTTAGTTTGAGGATGTCCAATTTGTCTGTCTTATCTCTTATGGCAAGGGCATTTGCGGTTTTGATCAGGAATTGGTTGCCAGTTCCAATTTCCATAAGGGTGTCTCCTGCATTTTCTAAGATTCTTATAGTTTGGGGTTTTACATTTAGGTATTTGATCCATTTAGAGTTGGCTTTTGTGCATGGTGATAGATAGGAATCCTGTTTCAATTTTCTGCATGTGGTCAGCCAGTTTTCCTAGCACCATTTACTGAATAGGTTATCTTCTCCCCAGTGGTTGTTGGGGGAGGCTTTGTTGAAGATGAGTTGATTGAGAAATTGAGGGTTTGCACCCAGAATCTCTATCCTGTTCCATTGGTCTGTATGTCTGTTCTTGTACCAATACCCCAATACCAGGCTGTTTTGATTATTGTCCTATATAGTAAAGTTTAGAGTCTGGAAATGTAATATCTCCCACGTTGTTTCTTTTACTAAGGATTTTTTTGGCTATTCATAGTTGTGTATGTCTTCATATGAATTTCTGTATTCTTGTTTCTAGGTCTTAGAAGAATGATGTTGGCAATTTAATGAATATTGCATTGAATCTGTAGATTGCCTTTGATAGGATGGACATCTTAACAATGTTAATTCTTCCAATCCATGAGCATGAAGTATTTTTCCGTTTGTTTGTGTCTTTGATTTCATTGAGCAGTGCTTTGTAGTTTCCATTGTGATTCTGTCACTTCTCTAGTTAGGAAGATGCTGAGGTATTTCTTTTACTTTTTATTATTTTTTTCTTTTTTTGTGGCTAGTGAATGGAATTGTGCTTTTTATTTGGTTTTCTGCCTGTTTATTGTTAGTGTACAAGACTACAACTGTCATTTGCACATATATTTTGTACCCTGAGACTTTTCCAAAGTCCTTTATCAGTGCAAGGAGGTTTTTGACAGATTCTCTTGGATTTCCAAGGTATAGGATCATATTGTGAGCAAAGAGGGATAACAACTTCTTTTCCTATTTGGCTACCCCGATGTCCTTCTCTTGTCTGATTGCTCTAGCTAGGACTTCCAAAACTATGTTGAGCAGGAGGGGTGAGAGTGGGCAGTCTTGTTCTGATTTTCAAGGGAAATCTTCCAATTTATGTTCATTTTGCAATATGTTGGCTGTGGGTTTATTGTAGACGGTTCTTCCTATTTTGAGGTATTTTCCCTGTATGCCTAGGTTTCAAGGGTTTTTATCAAGAAGGGATGCTGGATTTTATTGAAAGATTTTTCCACATTTAATGATATAATCATGTGGTTCTTGTTTTTACATTTTTTGCTATGTTTAATTACATTTACAGTCTTGCAGATGTTGAACCAGCCCTGCATCCTGGAGATGAAGCCTAATGGATCATGGTGGATGATTTTGGAGATGCGTTGTGGGATCTGATTTTATAGAATCTTGTTGAGACTATTTCCATCTATGTTTATCAGGGATATTGTTCTGTACTTCTCTTTCTTTGTTGGATCTTTACCCGGTTTGGGTACCAGTGTGATGTTAGCTTCATAAAATGGTTTGAGAAGAGTTCCACCTTTCTCAATTGCCAGGAATACTTTCAATAAGTTTGGTATCAGCGCCTCCTTGTAAGTTTTCTAGAATTCTGCTGGAAAGCCATCTGATCCAGGGATTTTTTTTTTTTTGAAGGTAGTTTTCTTATGATGGAGTCAATTTCCTGGGTTGTTATTGGTCTATTTAGTGTCTCAGTTTCTTCTTGTTTCAACCTTGGATGTGTGATGTCAGAAAGTTCTCCATTTCATGTAGGTTTTCAAGTTTGTTTCCATATAGGTGTGCATAGTAATCTCTGATAATCTTTTGGGTTTCTTTAGGGTCAGTTGTGACTTGATCGTTTGTGTTTCCAACTGTGTTTATTTGGGCTTTTTCTCTCTTTTTCTTGGTCACTCTGGCTATGGGGTCCATCAATCTTTTTTATCCTTTCAAAGAACCAGTTTTTGTTGATTTTTTTTCTATGATATTTTTGTCTTCTATGTCCCATATTTGGGATTTTACTTGGTGATCTAGATTCGTCTGCTGAAGTTAGGGTTTTGGTGGTCTTGTTTTTCCAGCTCCCTTAGATGATTTGTTAAGCTGTTAACTTGTGATTTTTCGGTTTTCTTGATGTATGTTCATAGAGATATAAATTCCCCTCTTAGTACTGATCTCATGGCATCCCAGATATTTTGGTAAGATGTGTCTTTGTTTTCATTTGTTTTCAGGAATCTTTTCATTTCCATTTTGATTTTGTTGTTAACCCAAGAGTTGTACAGCCTCATGCTGTTTAGTGTCCATGTTCTTGTGGATTTGGGGGGAGTTTTGTTGGTAGTGATATTTACTTTTATTCCACTGTGGTCTGAGAAGGTGCATGGAAGTATTTTGATCTTATGAAATGTTTTTATGCTTGATTTATGACTGAGGATGTGATTGATCTTGGTGATTAGTAGAATGTATATTCCTTGGTTGTTGGGTGGAGTGCTCTGTAGGTATTACTAAGTCCATTTGGTCAAGCGTCAAGTTGGAGTTCCGGATCTCTTTGTTGATTTTTTGCCTCCATGATCTATCTAGGGTTTCTAGTTGGGTATTTAAGTCCCCAGCTATGATAGTGTTAGAGTCAATATCTTTTCTTAGTTTACTTAGTACCTGCTTTATAAAAGCTGGTACTCCTATGTTGGGTGCATATATGTTTAGGTTGGATATTTCTTGTTTATTAACCTCTTTATTAGTGTGTAGTGTTCTTCAATATATTTTTAAATTTTTGATAGCTTAAAGGTTGTTTTGTCTGATTTTTTTTTTTTTTTTTTTTTTTGCCACTTACCATCATTTTACTTTTTAGTCATTTGACAAATAACCTTGAAAACCAACAATAAAAGGATAGTGAAAAACAACTATTAGAAATTATAATAAAAATCAAAATTAGCAAACCCAAATTGTTATTCCACATTTTCTCGAAATAGGTAATGTCCT
>CAUYQG010116418.1:0-28579 GCA_963574415.1 Tarsius wallacei | reverse complement strand
TTTTTTTGTGCCTATTGGGAAGGGGATTGTGCTTTTTACCTGGTTCTCTGCCTACTTATTGTTGGTGTATAAGAATGCGACTGTCTTTTGCACATTTATTTTGTACCCTGAGACTTTGCCAAAGTCCTTTATCAGTGCAAGGAAGTTATTTGCAGAATCTCTTGGATTTTCAATGTATAGAATCATATCATCAGCAAAAAGGGATAACTTGACTTTCCCCTTTCCTATTTGGACACCCCTGATTTCCTTCTCTTGCCTGATTGCTCTAGCTAGGAGTTCCAACACTATGTTGATCAGGAGGGCTGAGAATGGGCAGCCTTATCTTGTTCCTATTTTCAAGGGAAATGCTTCCAATTTTTGTCCATTAAACAATATGTTGGCTGTGGATTTATCATAGATGACTGTTACTATTTTGAGGGATGTTCCCTCTGTACCTAGGTGTTCAAGGGTTTTTATCAAGAAGAGATGCTGAATTTTATCAAGTTTTTTTCCGCATCTAATGATATAATCATGTGATTCTTGTTTTTACATCTGATGATGTATTTAATTACATTTATGGTCTTGTGGATGTTGAACCAGCCCTGCTTCCCAGGGAAGAAGTCTACTTGGTCTATGCTCATCTTTGAATAGGACTAGGTCTGTTCTAGAACCAACAGGCAGGCTCTGTGGATTGTTCCTTGATTCTATCCCCTTGTAATTTAGTTGGAGTCTACTCTTGAGGTTTGAAGTGATGTAACTGAATTTGGGGTGTCTAGGAAGCATTCTTCTGTGTGGCTCTTGTGAATTGAACTTTGATATATTTTGAGCAAGTTAGGGAGTAAGATGACTGTTCCATTTTCCTTTGAACAGTTCTACACATAAAGAGTATGTTCATTAGTCATTGCTTCTCCAGTGCTTTCTTTACCCATTTGTAATGTTTTTCTTTAAAGGAAAGATCTGTTCCCAAATCTATCTCTTTTTTCTTCCTTGTTTGGGGGAGGAGGTATAATATGAAGAGATATAGCATAGAGAGGGAAGCTGAAGAGTTTGAGGTTAGGATTCTAGCCCTGTATGACTCAGAGGTATCTTATCAGATGGATCACCAAAGTAGCCAGGAAGTAAATGATATCTTATGATGTGACTTAAGCCAATTCGTTTGCCTATGTTCTATACTTTTATTCTGCTTCTTCAAATATACATTAAATGCAGGGCATATATAGCTTGGCATATAAAAAGTGGTAAGAATGCCTGGGGACCTAGGTCAGTACCTCAAAGGCCATCTCATTGCAGACAGGATGTGGGAAGGCCATATGAGGTCCAGACTATATAACTTTTTTTTTCTTTTCCTTAGAGACAAGGTCCCATTCTGTCACCCAGGATGAAGTGCACTGGCATGATTATATCTCACTGCAGTCTTGTATTCCTGGGCTGAAGTGATCCTTCTACCTCAGCCTCCTGAGTAGCTGAGACTATAGGCTTGTGCGACCATGCCCAGCTAATTTAAAAAAAAAATTTTTTTTGGTAGATATGGAGTCTTGCTGTGTTGCCCAGGCTGGTCTCAAATTCCTGATCCCAAGCAATTCTCCTGCCTTGGCCTTCCAGAGTACTGGAATTATAGGTATGAGCTATCATACTCTCTTTTAAACAAAGACCTAATCTCTTACTTGTTTCTGCTTCCCTCAAAATATACATGTATTTTTTCGAGTTGGAGTCTCACTCTGTCGCCCAGGGTGGAGTGCAGTGGCACACTCATGGCCACCCCAGCATCAACCTGCTGGGCTTCAGTGATTCCACCTCAGCCTTCCAAGTAGCCGGAACTACAGGCACCTCTTACCATGCCTGGCTAATTCTTTTTTTATTTATTATAGAGACGAGGTCTCACCAAGTTGCCTGGGCTGGTCTCAAACCCATGGGCTCAGGCAATCAACTCACCTTGGCCTCCCAAAGTGCTGGGATTACAGGCTGAGCCACCGAGACCGGCCTCAAAATATTTTAAAATCATGAAATTTTATAAAGTTAGAACTTATCTACTCTAACTCCTTTTATAGGCAAATGTTGTAAAATTTAAGATGGGTGCTGAATGGTAAGATATCAGTCAGAGAAAGATGAAAGTACGAGAGGGTACAAAGATGTGAAGTAGAGGAGTTTAAAAGAAAGCCAGTATAGTGAAGCATAGTGGGATAGCAGGAAAATTGTATGAGACTAGAATGGAGAGAGAAGCGGGATCCAGAAAAGAAAGTATTTTTAAGCTAGGTAAGAAGTTTGGATTTAATTAAAATTTCATGAGAAGGCCCTGGGGGAGGAGGATTTTAAATGATAAGTAACATAATATGATCGGTTAACAGCAAAGTTTTCATGCATTTATTTTATTCATTTCATGTATTCATTTTATTCAATATTTGTATATTCTTCCACTCATTAAGTAAACACATGTTTATCAAATATATTCCAGGCACCATGGTGGGTTATATCTGAGGATTCTCAACTCTTAGTATAAGGAGTATTTCCACTGTACCCTGTAACTTCTCTACTAGACAGTAAGTTTTGTGTGAATGAGGTCTGCACTTCTATATATTTGAATCTCCTGTGCCTTACACAAGACCTTACTTGTGGTAACTACTGAATAAATATACTTATGAGATGAGTGATAAGTAATGCATATATACACAGTTAGAGGTCTCTGGGATATAGGAATGTTTCTAAGGAACAGTTATAAAATAGCCATCATCAGCAATGGTTAGGATTCCCCACCAAGCAGAGCTCCATAATGCCCTTGAAAGTACTGATCGATTGGTGGGTTGGACTAATCAAATATTTTAATCAGGCTAAATTTGCTGTTCTTCTATGCATAGACTTTCTGGGATTCTACCAGTTTGGCCATGCTGACGCGGAATAGTAAAAATTTGTCTCTTTCATTGTCAATTAAGGTTTAGTGAAATCTCATGGATAAAGTATATATGAACCTCAATAGGAGACAACACTCCACATCTACTGTGGGTTCTACAACATACACAGTCTTCTCGCAGCATATATTCCCAGGACTTTCAGCAGTGGAACATCTGTTTTACTTTGAGGGAGCTATGATAAGCATTACTTGAAGGAATAAACTGAACAAAACCAGGGCACATTTGTTTGCCATGTTATGGATTATCTAGTCTTACATTGTTTATGAATAAATCATGAAGGATGGATAAACTGGTAACCACAGCAGCATGTTTCATACTGGGTTTAAAACATGAATTTATGCATTTGTGATTTTTTTCTGGAGTCACTAAAAAATTTATGTTTTAAATAGCAGATAGCATGGATTTTGATGTAGCTTAGCAGTTGGGTGTACAGATTCCAGAAATTCCTTTATTAAATTAGAGCCCAATTGGCTGGCTAAAGGTCCTAATGTTCATAACTGCACCATTCAGTGCATTAGGTCTGATAAGTGAGTCAAGATAAAAACACAGTGTGTTATGAGAAGAAAACAAATATATGTATATGTCCCACATTTGCATGAAACTTTACATTTAATCCTCAAAACTCGTTTCAAAGATACTTGTGTAATGAAAGTTCACAAAGGTTCGGGAACTTCTTAAAGTCACAAAGGCAATTAGAAGCAGAGTCTAAACTGAGAATCACATTTTGTCATTCATAGTCTAGTGTTCTTGGCATATACAACAACTGCTTTGTTGATAAGTTATTTTGAAACCACATTTGGGGGCTATCAATGACATGTACTATGAAGCTAAATCTAGAATAATATCCATTTTGACTTCTTTTTTGATTTGGTATACATAAATAGTTCTTAGGATAAATCAGGCAAATGGAGGAGAAAGATATATAAAGGGCTGATCTTGGGATGGTTGCATTAAGGATTCCTATCTCTATTGACATGCTGAATGACAGAATTGAAGTAAAAAAAAGCCATTTATCATATTATTCCCATTGTCAAAGTGGCAGAGTCTACATTGCATATTCTCTGGTTTTCAGACTCTGAAAAAAAGGGCAGATTTTGGTCACTCTGAGACTACACTATTATTTTTTTGTTTGTTTGTTTGAGTTGGAGTCTCACTCTATTGCCCAGGCCGAAGCAGTGGCACACTCACCGTCACCCCATTGTCGACCTGCTGGGCTCAAGCAATCCTTTTGCCTCAGCCTTCCAAGTAGCTGAAACCACAGGCTCATACTACCACTCCCAGCTAATTTTTGATTTACTGTCTTGAACCTGCAGGCTCAGGCACTCCACTCACCTCGGCCTCCCAAAGTGCTGGGATTACAGGCAGAGCCACCAAGCCCGACCTACACTATTCTTTGTCCCAACTTGTCTGTCCTAAAACAAGCAAACAGAAAACCTAGAAATAGTTAAACTTTAAAAACCCACGTGTCTCTTTCAACATAAAGAAAAAAAAATGACCCAATGAGAATTGAGGGTGATTTTGGTCTGCGTTTGCTCAGCTAAAGCACGCTGTTCTCGTCACCCATGACTTTGACTTCCCTTTTATTTGTATTTTCCATTTTCTTCCCCTGAGCCAGATGTGTGGATTTCCTTGTTGTGCCCAATGACACAGTATACTTTTCTGGAAATTGCCAGGACTATTTGTAATCTCCTGGCTTTAAAGAGGTCTCATATGCTGAGAAGGACAAATTCTGATGATTCACAGCAGCAGAAAGGATGCTAGAGATGCTGAGAGAAGGACACTTTGGGTGGAGCTTTCACATACGTTTCTCTTTGATGGAGAATCCAAGGCAGGGATCTGGTTTGACTAGGGCTGAATTGTATTTCTACCTCTTTTTCTACGTGTATTGAGGGAGCAACCACAATGAGTACAAAGTTTTAGCTTGGAGCATGACTTCCTCATCCCAGAATGCCAGAGTTTCAGAGGCCATTGAAGGTCATGTTGATCAATCTCCCATCAAAGTCAATTTTAGATGAAGTCTGCAGGAAAGAGTAAGAGAGCCTTTGTTTATAGAAGGTATTATCTCCTAGAACCTAAAATTGTTTGCTGTCCTTTGAATTAACATTTTATGGCTATTCAGAACTGGTGAATATTATAGAAAGTGGGTTAAGGCTGTATTAAAGGACATTAGTTAAATTTCTCACTCAATGTCCAAATCTTTTGTTTAGAAATGGAAAATATAAAATACAAAGTCTGACAATTAAGTTTGTGAACGCATCCTAGAAAAAGTGTTACGTATCTCATTGCTGAAAATCACTACAGTCACCTTCAAAGTACTCCCCTTGGGAAGCTATTACACTGATGCCAGTGCCTAGTCCACCCATCAAAGCAATTTTGGAACTCTTTTTCTGGAATGGCCATCAGAGCTGTCATCGTGAGAATTTTGGAGTTTGAATTAGAGCAATAAACAAACATTGCATTTTTTGTTAAACTTGGCAAGAGTGGAAGTGAAATCAGGGACATATTAGTCCAAGTTTATGGGAATAATACCATGAAGAAAATGGCAGTGTACAAATAGATTAAATGTTTTTCTGAGAGGAGAGAAAGTGTCACTGATGAAGAGAGGTCAAGATGACCAGTAAAAAGCAGAACTGATGAAAACATTGCAAAAGTTTATCGAATTGTGCATCAAAATTGTTGGCTGACTATGAGAAGCATAGCAGACCAAATAAACATTGATAGAGAAACAGGAAAATCTTAAGTGAAAATCTTGGCATGAGAAAGGTGTGTGCAAAAATGGTACCAAAGGAGCTTTTGTATCACAACAACAATGCACCAGCCTACACAGCACTGTCTATGAGGGAGATTTTAGCCAGTAAACAAATAACTGTATCGGAACACCCTCCCTACTTACCTGATTTGGCTCCCGATGACTTTTTTCTTTACCCAACATTAAAGGAAATGTTGAAAGGAAGACATTCTGATAACATTCAGGACACCAAGGGTAATATGATGACAGCTCTGATGGCTATTCCAGAAAAAGAGTTGCAAAATTGCTTTGATGGGTGGACTAGGCACTAGTGCTGGTGCATAGCTTCCCAAGGGGAACACTTCAAAGGTGACCATAGTGATATTCAGCAGTGAGGTATGCACTTTTTCTAGGATGAGTTCGCAAATTAATTATCAGACCACATATATTAATGACATTGGATTGGTGTGAAATTCTGAAGGACCTAAAATACTGTTTATTCCCCAGACCATAATAGGTGAATCCTACACTTTGCTAGTAACCTCCTGCAAGGTCTTAAGGTAGATGTATGCACAGAAGCTGATACAGGATGGGATAAGATCTTAATACTAGCCACTGATAGGCTAGGATGTGCTTCACAGAAGACTCCTTGCCTTTGTCAGCTTAGGCTAACTTAAGAGTCTATGCTAGAATCAAAGCACACCCAAGGTTGGCTCTCTTTATATTCACTCCTGAACCCAACTTCAAATTCAAGTAGCAAATCTTACTACTTTGCTATGAGACAAGGTCTCAAACACCAGTTAGCAGCAGATGAAAGCACAAGAATTGGAGTGTGTGGCTGACTGACTGTCATGGGTGCGTATGGGGATTGGGGAGGATGAGAGGGCAGGCGTATCTTCTGGAACATCCAAACTAGTTCATGGGAGAGAAGAAATCCGCTTAATAGTGGAAGGAAATGTCCTGTCCCAAGGGATGTGTCCTGTTATTCTGACTGTGTGGGAGAGTAGGGTAGAAGGAATCTAGAAGGGCCAATCAATTATATAGGCCCAGTGATTCCATCTATATGCACTGCAGTGAAGAAAACGTATTCTAACCTGGCTAACCCTGCTAGCATTCTTCTCTTCCTCCTTAGCGGTTAGGCTGATAAGGTTGAGAAAGGGGATGAGTATCTCTCAGAGTCCACCACTTGGCACAGCATCCAGTCTCTACTTTTTTCCTGATGCCATCTAAAATAAGGGATAATAGCCAGATTCAATCTCAACATTATGGTTTGGGCATGGACCTGGCTTTTAGAGGAGAGTGTGTTGAGGTCATTTCCCCACTATTTTTAGTTAACTCACCAAATATATTCTGTAACCAGGCATGTCCCAACACAGCGTTCCACTCTGAAATTTTTTCGTGGAGGCCAAAGAGCATGTTATGTTCAGCATCTGTTAGGTTCTTGAAAGAGAACCTAGTGGGAGGTCAGGCCTTGAGCTGGAGCTTCCCCCGCCACTATGAAAGCAATTACAGGGGCTACTCAGATATCCTCTGAAAAGCTGCATTTGTTTAGAACAATGGCTAAGGAAATGTCTTAAGGCCTTTAAGAGAAGAGTCTTGCTTGGAGGGGAGGGGTGCCTTCCATTTTAATTAGGTAACTACTTAGAGGAAGTGTTCATTTTCTTTGTGCACAGTGAAGACCAAGGAGTAGACCTTCTGAGAAAGTAGCACTCATACCAAAAAGGAAGCATTTCAGATGAAAGCCAGGGATAAGAACTTGAGAACTCAAAACTTGAAATAAAAATCAGCAATCTGATGTGCCTAGCCTGTCTTTTTTCACCTTCCCATTGTTAAGAGATTTTTTTTTCCAGCTCTTGAAGGAAGGCTTTCATTTTTGCCATGTCACCTCCTTCATCCCTTCTTTTTTCTTTTTAGGGGCCTGAAATAGCAATCCTGCAACACAGAGCTTGGGTGAAATTCTTGTTGTTGTAAACTTTGCCTTTAATTTACTGAGGGACATGAAGTCTGAGTGTTGTTTTTTTTTAAATTGTGATCTCAGTCATAACTCAGACCTTGAATGTTTTCTGCAGTTCCTTGGATATCTGGGGATGGTCAGAGTCACATTTCATTGTCTCCAAGAATTGTCATGAATCTGTCCTTACCACCCCTTCAGGCTTCTCTTTACTACAGATCAAGAAAGTACTTAGTGCCAATCTCCTATTGGAAGAGAACATTTGAGGTTTTAGTTTTAACTTTTCAAAATTTAATGCTTTTCCATTTTCTTTTCTCTGTGTCAGCCTCAGTTCAAGTCATGTACAGTTGATCCTCATTATTCCTGGATTCCATATTTGCAAAATTTCCTGCTCACTAAAATCTTTTTTTTCCTTTTTTTGGAGTTGGAGTCTCACTCCGTCGCCCAGGCTTCAGTGCGGTGGCACGCTCATGGCCACCCCAGTGTCGACCTATTGGTCTCCCTCCAGTGATCCTTCTGCCTCAGCCTTCCAAGTAGCCAGAACTACAGGTGCACGCTACCACGCCCAGCTAATTTTTGATTTATTATAGAGATGAGGTCTCACCAAGCTTCCCAGGCTGGTCTTAAAACCACGAACTTAGGCACTCGTCTTGGCCTCCCAAAATGCTGGGATTACAGGCTGAGCCACTGAGCCTGACCTAAAATCTTTAACTCCACAGTCAGTACTCATAACACACTTTTTCAGTCATTCACGGACATGCCCAGAGCAGTGAAAAATTTGAGTTGCTCAATGTGCATGTTCCAGCTGAGATAAAACAAGGTGATGCTTTGCCTTCTTGTTCACACTCTCATGCTATAAACAGATGTCTTTTTAACAGTCTATTTAGTGCTATGCTTTTCTCATTTTTGTGCTTTTTTTTTATGGCAACTTTGCTGTTTAAAATGGCCTCCACGTACGGTGCTGGAGTGCTGTCTAGTATTCCTAAGCACAAGAAGATGGTGATATGTCTTACTGAGTAAATCGATGTGTTAGATAAGCTTTGTTTAGGCATGAGTTACAGTACTGTTGGCCATGAATTCGATATTAACGAAACAACAAAATATCTTAAATAGGTTGCCTTACACAGAAACACAGAAAAAACAAGATTATGTCTTACTTGGTTGACAGAAATGTTGTAACCAGAGGCTTTCAGGAACCTAACTCTGTCTCGCTCTTAGGAGCAATGGTTTAATATTTGCAAATTTAGTGTTTGATGTGACTTTATAGAATATAATTACTGTACATTACAAGAATAAACTGTAATCACTTAACAAGTGTTAGCTGTAATGATGAAGATAAATATTATGGGCATAATTTGCCAGGGAAGGAGGTGCACGCATTATGTTCTGTATGGTCATGTTCCAGTGAGGGAGATGGGAGCATTCTCCTTCAGCCTGGAACTTCTAACAAGCCAGATAGAAATGCATCATCTTCTAGCCCATTTCACTTGGATCGAAGCTTGTTTTCTTTCACACCCTTAGTGCTTTCCAAAACACACACACACACACACACCCCTACCTCCTGGCTGTTTAATTTAAAAAATTAGTATGTTATGTGTACATTTGCAGTCTGAACACCCATGGAGGGAGCCACCCCTCTCTTCCAGACAAGGGTGAGTTGTTGAATTTTATGTTAAACCTTAACATTGCAATAAATCTCTGAACCTGCACCAGCCTGCATTGGATATTTAATACTGTTTTCATTTCCAATACTAATCAATCTTGGAAGAATGTGCTGTTATTTTTTTAGTTACATGTAAACATGTAGATGAATATAAAATGGCTTATTGATAGCTTAGGTGCAGGCAAGTTTATTGGTACTTTTGTCAAATTCTGTTTGTCGGTTGATTTGGCTGACATACTGCTACGGATACGGAGTAAAACTGACATGACATTTTTGTCCTGGCAGTTGTACCTGGGGATGGATGGGATATGGGGAAGTTTGAGCTCTATCTCTTAGATGTTAGTAATATCAGGGCCCTGTCAGCTGAGCGCCTGTCTTTAAGGAATGACCTGAACTCTTCTTCACTTCAGACACAGTTTGGAATGACCCCAGACTATTACCCTGTTGTATCATTTGTGTCAGAAACCCAGCTGCACAGGGCTGCAGAAATCTTGACTGTGTAACACCTTTGGCTACAGTGTTTTGTTTTGATTTTTTTAAGAGTCCTTAGTATGCACCTTATGAAGCTTTCAAAATATACTAATAGCATTTGGCATTTAATGCACAGACACCAATAAGGCCCTTTTTCTCCTTCTGCAAACCCAGTCTGAGATGTTGTGATCCTTCTGTCTTCTGACTGTGAATTCCTAGTGTCAAGACAAAATAGCAGTAAGAAATCAGTAAAATGTGAAGGTTTTCTCAGGCCCCTACTAAGAGCCTAGCCAGATGCATATTTCTTATTCCTTTTGGTAAATAGATTCAGATTTGGTATGATTCAACGAACTAAAAAATATCCCCTGCACGGAGCTCTTCTCTGTCTGCTAATTGCATGAAGCTTAACAGATCCTCCACACACAGCACCAAATAAGGGCTGGCTGGAAATCAAAACCTCCTTGCCAAGCACTTCGGATTTTCCAAAGGAACTGTAATGTTCCTGGAGATGTTTATTAATGGAAATGGGGAACTTTGTGGACCAGGGTGAAGTCCTACAGATTGATAGGCTGTTACTAGTGTTTATTATTTTTTACTTTAGGGTTTAAAAGCTTTCCTCTCTATCCTCCCTTAAAGGAACTTTCTCCATCACTTGGGACTGAAAATGGGGGTGGGGTTCTATACCTCATGGAGGAATCCGAAATAGACACACAGAATGTTAATAAGTCCAGGATTTTGCCCTCTGTTCTGCATTGCTCTGCCCCCAAATACAAAACCTAATTAGTGCATCCAGAGAAGCGTTAAATGGATTTCATGCTGTTTAATAAATGCTTTACATGCTATGGTGCCACTACAAAATGTGTGGTTGAGTGAGGGTGGGGATCAGAAGAGGAAGAAGTGTTGCTGTTAATGCTTCCTACCAATGTCAAGCACTTTAAGGCGAGCATCCAAGGTGTGTGTATATAACTCAGGCACTCCTTGTTTCCACCCAACTTTTCTTCCTTGTGGCTATCCTATCATGTTCCTGGGCTTCTTTCTCATAGGCATAGTCTCCAAAGGCTCACCTCACAATTGTTTACACTCTGTACAATCAGAAACTCTGAGTGCTCACTGTGTGGTAAGTCTAGAATGGGACATGGAAATTGGAAGTTACGGCCTTGACCTCTGGAGAGCCAAGGCCTTCTTAAGAGAGACAGAACACACAATATATGATTTGTAAGGTAGAATCTCAGCCTGATATTCAAAGCCCTTCATAATTCATTCCTTATTGAATGAATGACTGGTCTGAGACATCTCTCTGAGAGACTGGTGTTTATTGTCTTCTACATCCATGGTCATCAGACATGGCTGCACAGTAGAATTGCTAGCAGCACTTAGAAAAGCCCCAGGGTTCGAGGTACACCCTCTATCAGTGCTTTGCGAACTTTAGCATGCATCAGAATCACCCAGAGGACAGGTGAAAACAGTTGGCTGGGGTTCACACCCAGAATTTCTGAGTTAGTATGTCTGGGGCTCAAAAATTTGTATTTCTAATAATTATTGCTAATATTGCTAGTCCAAAATCACTCTTGAGGAGGATTTTCCTTTATCAATTAAATCAGAATCTCAGTGTGGCTTTAGTATTTGTATAAGTTCTTCTTATGATTCTAGTGTGCAGCCAAGATTGAGATCCATGTTCTCCAATACCTTGTTAATGAATGTACATGGTAAGATAGATTATTGTTTAATACTAATTTCTCTGGTAAATTCCCATGATTTGGCTCTTTTTCTCTAACTAGACAAAAAGTCTTAATAGCAGGAGTTTTGTATCTTCAACTTTTCTTGGTTCTCCTAAGGTGCTCAACACAGGGTGGACCCACAGACGTGTAATTTGAATGGTGTTAACCAAGGGAACTTAGGAGGGTGGATGGAAAGTGTTGTTGATATTGCCAGGGCTCTTGGTTTCCCCTTTCTCCAGAAATCCTGAGGAAAATTCTTTCCTTCTATTTGTGAATTCTTAGCTGCATTCCAGAGCTACCTCTTCTCACCCTCTCTTCCCTTTATAGGGGACAGCACATTTTTAGTGTTTACTTTTAAAGCAACTGCAGAGAGTACTATATTCAGAGTCATAAAACCTGTATTAACATCCTGGCTCTGATGTTTCTACTTATATGATCTTGGAGACCTTACTTAGCATTTTCAAGCCTCCATTTATTTATTCATAAAATAGGGACAAGAACATCTTCACAGATTTCTGAGAATTAAATGAATTTGTGCTTAAAGCAGTTCTAAGGACAATATAAAACAGAAAAGGCACAGCAGGCCTTTTGTTTATAACCATGCTGTAGCGAACACACTTTTTCCTAGAAAAGCAGTGGAGGTGCATTTAGATTGTGTGAAGCAGCAAAGGGAAATGAGTCGTGTTTTTGCTTCATCCTGTCCTCGAGATGCATGATGGTGAGACGTGTCTAGGACTGTCCATCAGGAACCAAAGTCCTGCCCCATGGAAAGTCTCCAGTGACTCCATAATGAAGATGGAGACAAGTCCTTGTTGAACTTCTCTGCCAGTGAACTCTACTGAAACATCAGTCCTATATCTATATTGCTTATGAGTTAGGAAGCAGGCTGTTAGCACTGAGATTTCCACAGCAACCTGTTGGTACCTTTAACACATTTTTCCAGAATGTTCTGCATGAAACAAAGAGATCTAGCATCTTAGTGGTTTTCAGCAAATGTTCTTCCCCATTGGTAAAGTGCCTTAACTCCAGAACCATAAATGTGTTTTAAGAATGCAATGAGCTTTCATAGTTGTGAAAGCTCCCGATAGAGCGGTAAAGGTAGAAGAGGGTGATGGTGATTCAGAGGGCCAGGAATCCTCAGCGAACTATTATGAGAGGCTGTGAGAAGTGCTGTTTGTTGATAACTCTCCTCGCTGTTCAAAGGGTGGTCCACACAAACCACCTGGGCTCTTGTTAGAAATGCAGACTCACACAATACCTGGACCTCATGAATCAGAGTCTGCATTTTTAAGAGCCCTGTGCAATTCCTGTACACTTGAAAGTTTGAGGAGAAAGATGATAACCTCTTAGAACTGGACCATTAGGGAACCTGACTTGGTATTATTTTATTATTATTATTTCCATCTTCATCTAAGCTTCTTCATATATAAAAATAAAAACCGGCCAGATGCGGTGGCTCAAGCCTGTAATCCCAGCACTTTGGGAGGCTGAGGCAAGAGAATTGCCTGAGCCCACGGGTTGGAGACCAGCCTGGGCAACATGGTGAGACTTTATCTCTACAATAAAATAAAAAAATTAGCCGGGCATGGTAGCACACACCTGTAGTTCTGGCTACTTGGAAGGCTGAGGTGGAAGGATACCAGAGCCCAGCAGGTCGACGCTGGGGTGGCTGTGAGTGTGCCACTGCACTCCAACCTGGGCGATGGAGTGGGACTCCAACTCAAAAAAATAAATAAATAAATAAAAACCATGAGGTCGGGTGTGGTGGCTCATGCTTGTAATTCCAGCATTTAGGGAGGCCAGTGAGGGATGACTGCTTGAGTCAACGAGTTTGACACCAGCCTAGGCAACATAGCAAGACCTCATCTCTACAAAAAAATGAAAATGTTAGGTGGGCATGGTGGTGCTTGCCTATAGTCCCAGCTATTCTGGAGGCTGAGGCAGGAGAATCGCCTGAGCCCAGGAGGTTGAGGTTGAGCAGTGAGCTGCGATTGGGTCACTGCATTCCAGCCCGGGTGTCAGAGTGAGACCGCGACTCAAAATAAAAATAAAAGTAAAATAAAGTCCATGAGAAGAGTAGGTCCTTTTCCTTCAGTTGGTGGTAATTGGTAGTAAAAGGATCCCACTGAAAAAGGTCTAGATCTAATGGTCAGACGATCCATCCTCTTAATCCTTACCTACTTTCTCTTTGGCAACTTTCTTGGATGCTCGTCTCCCTTCAAGCTGCTTTGAGGTCTGGCAGGCACAGCTACATGTCCCGCCTGTATCCAATTCCAGTTAAGAGAAGTTGAAATTCTCCCATGGACATACGATCCTCCTGGTGTCCGGCACCATCTCTGCCCAAGTCGAGCGGAGTGGAGATTTCAAGGCAGGCCAGGTTCCAGGAGTTCATGTCAGGAGAGGGCTGTCTTGTGGCCACTAGGCAGCACTTGAGCCAGACAACAGCCCTTGTCAGTTAGCGCATCCTGCCTTGGACAACTGGGAAAACACACAGGGAACAGTGGGGGTTGTTGAGCTCAGCGAGTGTTCCCTATAGTGTATAATTAAAGAAAACACCTGTGTAGCTGCTAAATCACTTCCCGCTGTTCCCTTGTGCAAATGCTGTGCTCAATAACCTTACAAGTGCCTCATTTCTTCCACCCAACCGAGGCAGCACACAGAGTCGCAACGCATAAAGCTGGCAACTTATTCGTTCAGGACCCCATAAAGGATCTCTTAAGATTGATTTGCTACTCAGCCTGGCCTCAGTTTGCTAGACTGTAGCCTTGGGAAGCTACAAGGTTGAGCAGTGGGTCTTCTATCTCCAGGCTGCCCTCCTTTCCTCAGCACTTCTCTGTATCCAAGGCAGGCCCATTGAAGAGCTCTAGAGCTGCAGGAGCCAGAAAACCTTAAAACACAACTTAAATACTGTAATTGTGGGCCAGATGCTGCCCCAGGGGAAAACAGCCAACAACAGTGAAATGGGAGGCGAGTGGGACCTATGGATTTTGTTGGAAATGCAGGAAAGGGAAATGACAGTAAATCAGAAGGCAAAGCGGTCGTTCTAAAAAGGCCTCTACCTGCTGCTGAAGTTTATGGGGGTGCTTTGGTTACCACCAGGATCTTGTGGGGCCCTGGCCGCCCAAAACGAGGAAGGTAGACTCCCCTACACTAGCGGGTGGATGAGCATCAGGGTTCAGTGTGATGACAGGCTGGATTTGTAATTTACTTCTTCCAGGACAAAACAACATGGTTTTCGCTGCAAGTTTTAGAGTGTTTGAGTAGATGAGTGAATGGACCTAAGAGACCCAGTGAAGAGGGTTGTTGGATGTTAGGAGGTGAGAGCAGGGAAGGGGTTCAAAGGAGCAGACCTGGATCCTGAGAAGGATAGCTGCAAGTTCACCCCACTCACTCTCTGCTGCACCACTGCTTTGTTCTCATCACAGCCTTTGTAGCTAACTGAAATTACCTCATCTATGCGTTCCACAGCCTTTGTAACTAACTGAAATTACCTCATCTTTGTGTTCATGTACTTATTTTTTATTGATCTCCTCAAATAGAAAGTGGGCTCTGCAAAGCTGTACTCCTGTCTATCTTTTTCATAGTTAGATCTTCAGAACTAGTTCAGTGGTGGTACACAGTAGGTGCACAATAAATGTGCTGAATGAATAACAATCTTTAGTATGTAGTGACTATTTCTGTTTTGGCAATTTTTAGAGCGGGCATAGATTATCTTTATATTTTGATGAATGGTAGGTGGGAGGGTTGCTACCTTCATGGGGAAGAGTATATATAAGAATGTAAGCCATCTTCTGGCTCCCCCAAGAAGCTGTGTATACCCATTGTTCTCTTTCAGTCTGTTAGAACTCTTGGAGAAGGCACCTTAGGTATTCTGTTGCATAGTCCTTAACAAACATTTATTAAGTGCAGTGGGCCTGCACTTCTAAGTGGACAGTGGGGAGTGGATGCAAGATGAATATGAGTATTTCCTGCTCTTAAGGAGTCCATAGTGTGCTGGGGGTAATAGGCAAGCAAACACACAATGAATTCATTTGTGCATAAGGGCTGTGGTAGAGATGTATATAAGATACACCTGAGGGGAAGCACTGTGGACTGGCAAGAAAATGGAGGGAAGAAAATTCCTGGAGGAATTATGTGCATTCTGCGACTTGAAGGAAGAATAGGAATTGGCTTTGGATTATGATGGCAGGGAAGGGTATTCCAGGAATAGAGTTGAGCATTATGATGCTACAGAGGCTAGAGAAACCGGTATGTTGAACACTGCAAGTATAAGGTATGAGTGGACAAGTGGTGAGAGATTAGAATGGCTTAATACCCAGTCAGCATGCCTACAGCAGACAAAGGACTTAGAAAAAGCATTGCAAGGTGGAGGCAGGTTCTCAGATGAGAGAATGACTGAGTACGTTGTATAAACTCCAGTACAGATGAACCTACTGGACAGTTTAACCAAGGACCATTCATTTGTCCTACCAAATGGGTTATCTTTCCAGCAGCTATGTCTCACTCTTCAAGTTTGTCTATTGGTCACGTGTTGTTTATCTCTTTGAGCAAAAATAAGAAAAGAACCAGAAGAATGAGGGAAACTCAGATACCTTAGAAATCTGAACCAAAATAAGGCTTCCAAATGATCCATGTGTTTCTATTATACAAATTTCCCTCATGTCTTCATTGTCATAGGTAATGGGTATGGATCTTTATGTGTCCATATACATAGGCTTGTTTATATGATCTTGTGGAGGGCATGTGACAGAGGAATACAATAGGGCACATGACATGCTCTTTGACTCAAGGTGTGGAACAGCTCTTCTCTCCTCCCTGTTTTGGTGTGGCTTTGCCGGTACGTGGGCACACAGAGGAAGCAAATGGCATTGGAGAGGCTGTGCTTATGTACAGAACTGCTTCTCAAGGCCAAAGATAAGTCTATATTTTGGAATACAGCAACTATTGATGGCCTGTCAGTCAGTGCCAGAATGTTTCCACAGTCACACCAATTAATTAATAAATTGATATTGTACAAATATATATGTTATCTGGTATTATTACTTCTCAGAAAAATGCATAGGAAAAGAAACCAAGCCTGGTGATCTAGCATCCTGGTGATCTTGAGCTAAGAGTCCCAGAACACAAACCACACTTACACATGAATATTGTTTGATGATTTCCTCTGACCTCCTTTTTTGATACTTGTATGCATGCAGTTGGCCATTTGAATCCAATGTAATTTCTACCTCCCAGGTAATGAGCAATGTCTCTGTGTCCGTTGTTCTTCTGTGATTGCAGTGCTCAAGTGGTCAGCTCCTTGGATACCATTCCTATGATAAGAAGGGGTCATTAGGAATATATATAGTCATGGGCATATGAGTTCCAAGAGATAAAAGATTCATCAAGAGCTGCCATAGAGGCTTTCTGATTCTCTTGTGGCTTGAGCTGAAATTGTAAGACCTGCATGTGTCATTTCCTTTCTGTAAGTATTTGAGTGTCCCCCAGGAGCAGCCTCCTGCTCCACTGTCCTTGTAGACCTCATGACTACCTTAATGGCTAAGAGCAGCAGCTATTTGTTCCCATGAGATACTTGGTGCAGTAGGCATAGTGAACCACAACAATAAATTTGATTAATCTTAATACAACTGCCTATGATAGAGACAAGTTAAGGATGTGTCCAAAACAACCCTGGAAACCCATCTGGTTTGTGTTGTTGGTTTTTTTTTTTTTGAGTTGGAGTCTCACTCTGTCACTCATGGCCACCCCGGCTTCGACCTGCTGGGCTCAGGCTATCCTGCTTCAGCCTTTCAAGTAGCTGGAACTCCAAGTGCACGCTACCACATCTGGCTAATTTTTGATTTATTGTAGAGATGAGGTCTTGCCAAGTTGCCCAGGCTGGTCTTGAACCCATGGGCTCAAGGAATCCACTCGCCTCGGCCTTCCAAAGTGCAGGGATTACAGGCTCAGCCACCTATCCCAGCTGAGGATCTGTTTTCTAGGACACTTCTGGTCATTAGCATATGAGTTATTTTGACAGATATAATATAAGAATTGTCTAAACAGGGTACTAGTTTAGGCTAATCTGGGGCTTCCATAAAATCCCACAGACTGGATGGCTTAACAACAGACATTTATTTTCTCACAATTCTGGAGCCTAGAAGTTTAAGATCAAGGTGTTGGTTTCTTCTGAGAGCCATGAGGGAAGGATCTGTTTGGAGCTTCTCTCCTTGTCTTGTATGTGGCCATCTTCTTCCTGTGTCTTCACATAGTCTTTCCTTTGCGCATGTCTGTGTCTTAATCTCCTTTTCGTATACCAATTATGGACACCAGTTTTGTGGGATTAGGGCTAATCCCAATGATCTTTTTAAGCTTAATTACCATTTCAGAGACACTGTCTCCAATTAACAGTCATTTTCTGAGGTATTAGGAGTTAGAACTTCAATCTATGAATTTTGGGATGGGGAGGGCAGAGTTCAGCCCATTACAGACAGATACAGGAAGAGTGAAAAAAACAGGACATTGAAATAACAAAACCAATAACTGCAAGAAGCTGCTAATCCACCTTTAGGACTGGAGAAGTAAAAAGAAGAGATTGGAGTTATGAGAACTTACTTAGAAGCTTGGAGAAAGAGTCTTACAGGACTAGTTCACAGACCTCTGAGCAGGAAGAGGGTACTAGTAGCCGGTATTGGCATTTATGAGGGGTGTACAATGAGATTGGTGCTGGCAGGATGGGAGAAACCTCAGAAGAGTGTATCCTTCCTCCCCTTTTCAGTTTTCAGGTCTTGCTTTAGTGCCCCTTCTAGGAAGGACCTAACAGGTGTCCATTTGCAAAGGAAAAATGTAATCTGTAACTCACCGCCCCAGCACTAGAGGGCATGTTATTGAAGGATGGATTTGAGCTAAGAGACGATAACTTGATAACCACCACACATTTCTTCAGCTTCTTTTAAAAACTCAAGTTCCAGCACTTTGGGAGGCCAAGGCAAGTGGATTGCCTAAGCCTGTGGGTTCGAGACGAGCTCGGGCAACTTGGTGAGACATCGTCTCTGCAATAAATCAAAAATTAGCTGGGTGTGGTAGCGCATGCCTGTAGTTCTGGCTACTTGGAAGGCTGAGGCAGAAGGATTGCCGGAGCCCAGCGGATCGACGCTGGGGTGGCCGTGAGTGTGCCACTGTACTCCAGCCTGGGTGATGGAATGAGACTCCAACTCAAAAAAACAAACAAACAAACAAAAAAACAACTCATGTTCTGCTCTATAGCCTTGCTTATATAGCTTAACAGCATATCATGAAAAAAACTCCAATGTCTTTTCCCAAGCATGAATTCTAATGGCTGCATAGTATATTTTATCATAAGGCTATATCAACATTTGCTTAACCAACTTCCTATTCTTAACCATTTAGTGTTTTAAAATTTTGTTACTCTTATAAACAGGACTGCAACCCACTAAATCTAAGCACATGTCCTTAAGTCATCCCTTAGTATTGATTTTAGAAGTGGTTTTACTAAATCAAAAAGTATGAAGATTTTTTTAAGGTTAAAAACTCATTTTTAAGCTATATAAAACATGAATTATATATGATTTCTTCTGTTCTGTAATACAACTGGGTGAGATTACAGTGTCCTACATCAGGTTGAGAGGAAGGTTTTAATGATGACCATTGAATGTGAGCAATAGGAATATAATTATTTTAGAGTAAAACTAAACCTTCCCTTTAAGAAAGCATTTAAAGGTGAGGGGAATATTAACAGTAGCATTTGCCTCAGCTGGTGGAGAAACCATGTTGTTACTGATTTTAATGCAATCGCATTCTTAGCAGAACTAATTTTGTAAAGCATTTCTCTAAATAATCCAATTTTACTTGGTGCTTATGGTTGGACAAAGGAGCAGGCAGAGTTTTTATCAGTATTTATGGAGTGTAGCCTTGTAAGAATTACTCTGGCCAGAGGACATTGCTATAAATCTATAATGACAGTTGTGTTTTTGATTCCATCTTTAGTTTCTGAATTTCAGCCTTTGTAATTAAAAATCCATATCATAAAATATTGGTCTGTGACAATTTTATTTTTCTCCTGGGATGCTGTGATTTTCCGAGGTATGCCTTGCTTGGTCCTCTGTGGAGGATAAAGGTCTGGAAGGTTTTGAGCTGGGTGTTTGAAACCCATCTTTGTGACAGAAATTTGGCATGCCAGCTTGGGTGCGGAACATCTGAGTCCCAGCCTTTGCCGACTCCCTGAGGACAATTCTGAGAAAGTCGCTACCCCTTGTGCTGGTTTCTGGTGCTGGGTATGCACTTGGTTTTATAAGACTAAATAAATTGATAAATTCAGCTGATTCAGAGCGTTTACATAATCTTTCCAATGTCAACAGTCATTTAAATTATCCTAACTTTATACTGAATCTCCAAAATCCAATTACTAGCTAATAATAATTGTCAGTTTTACTTTAAACCTTTAATGATAGGTCACAAGGGAAGTGGAGCAGCGGGATTAAATCGCTGTAGACTGTAGCTATGCCCAGCCTTAAATTACTCGCCTCTTATCTCTGGCTAACAGAGCCACTATATGTTTTGTCACCATTTTTGCTAAATAGAATAAATGTCACCAAAATTAATTTCATCTCCCTTAAATTAGCTTCTTAGTGTGATTTCTCACTTCAGTCAAAATTTATTTCTTCAGGATTTTAATTTCCTTCTTCATCTCTTTTATTTGAGAGAGCGAGGCTGTTCCGGAGCAAATGTCTTTTAATCACTGGCTGGCAAGTTTTGAGGCTTGCTTTTCATTAATAATTGCTGACCCCTTCAGGGGGAGTGTTGGAGGATATTTCTGTTTTATTTAAGCTATTGTATGCTTTTAAATGGAGTAGACTGGGCTCTTTCTGAATAGTCTTAGAGAAAGCTATGAACCTTGCCTAGACCAGAAAAGATAAAGTTACCATAAAGAAAACATTTTTTTTTCACTTGAGGGATGATTCAGCAGGGAGTTTGTAATTAGGCAGTTTAGTTGCTTTTACTACTTTTTAATCATTTTCAGGTATACACATCTGACAATAGCTATTCTTCAAGTAAGGCATGTGTTTGGAAAAACTGCAGGGATTTAAAAATTAAACTTTTCACAGAACACATGAAAACCACAGAAGGGTTGCCTAACTCTCAAGTATATTCTAAAGGCAGGATGAGAGCACCTGTAACAAATTTCCTTTGCTCGTCAACAGCAACCCCAAGGTATCAAAACATCGCTCCATAGGGAAGAGGGAAAATGGAGAGAGGGAGAGGGAGGGAGGGAGAGAGAGAGAGATTCATTTACAGAATGGAAGTATGAAGAGTTCTGTGACATGCTCTCTAGTGAAATGAGCATAGCTGGTGAAGATTATGAAAAAAAAAAAAAAAACTAACCATTTCAAGTTTCCAGATATTGTCTTAGGGGATACAGCAAATGAAGTAACATTTATTTAAGAAAATCCACTAAACCTCAAAAGGAACAGTGAGATTTTGTGGCACTTAACCCATGAACCTTTTCCTTCCCCTGCTATCCAGTTTAATTTGAAGGAAGCTCCGCTATGGCGGGTATGGCTAAGAGGGTGGGGCTTCCTCTCCCCTCAGCTCCCAATCTAGGAGTATGGCATCTTACCTAGAATAGCAGCAGAGCCAGCTTTTCTTATTCCCTCTAACTCTGAGTTGCAGAGATTAAGTTCCTGGTGAGTGCAGCCAAGAGGTCAGGGGCTTTTTTTCTCTACTCAACTCCAACTCATAGTGTGAAAGCTCTACCACAGGTGAGGCAAGCTGAGACTACTTGGGCCCTGATCACTCTTGGCCAAGTTTGGTTGTAGGGTAGAGGTTCAACACTGGGAGTGGCAAGCTGAGGAGACTAGAAGCTGCCACCTATGGTTCAGTGTCTAAAGCAGTGCCTCAGAGGTTTTTCTCAGGAAGAAAGGCAGTTCATAAATACGGAGCTCTGAAGCTCTACTTAAAGGAACTGTTTTTGCTTGAACCAGAGTGTAGGGAAGTTCAAGGCAAAGGCCACTCTCTTAAACAATGGAGATGTTAGCTGGGTGCAGTGGCTCTCACCTCAATCTCAGCACTTTGGGAGGCGGAGGAAAGAGGATTGCCTGAGCTCAGGAGTTCGAGACCAGCCTGAGCAACATGGCGAGACCTCGCTTCTACAATTAAAAAAAAAATTAACCAGCCATGGCGGCATGTGCCTGTGGTTCCAGCTACTTAGAAGGTAGGCAGAAGGACCACCTGAGTCCAGCAGATCCAGGCTGCAGCGGTCATGAGCATGCCACTGCACTCCAAGCCTGAGCAACAGAGTGAGACTCCAACTCAAAAAACAACAACAACAACAAAATGGAGATTTTAGTGGTAAGTAATTAAGAGGAGTCTAACACTCTGTAAAAGCAAAAACCTATAGCAGAGGCAAGCATGTTTACCAAAGAGAACCATGGAAAGAGATAACTAAGAACTCTCTCTGGTTCACAACTAACTTCAAGGTCTAGCCTCAAAAACTACCTATACACAATTCAGTGGCAACTCAGTGGCACTAATAACTTCAAGAGTCATAAGGAGGAATCCAGTGGCATTAATAACTATTGTGCAATTCAGTGGCATTAATAGCTTTCACAATATTGTGCAACCGTCACCACTATCTATTTCCAAAACATTGTCATCACTCCAAAGTAGCTGGGTCCAGTGACTTCCACACGTAATCCTAACACTCTAGAAGGCCAAGGGGGGAGGATCACTTGAGGACAGGAGCTCAAGACCAGTCTGGGCAGACCCTGTCATAATAATAATAATAATAATAATAATAATAATAATAGAAGAAGAAGAAACTCTGGAATTATTGAAGCAATAACTTCCCATTTGGCATGGATTAACAACTAACTTTTCATCAGAAACAATGGAGGCAGGAAGTCATTAGAATAACATATTCAAAATGCCAAAAGAAAAGAACTGTCAAAAAAGAATCTTATATCCAACAAAACTATCAAATATGACGGTGAAATAAAGGCATTCCTAGGTAAACAAAAACTGAAAAGTCTTATTGCTAGCAGACTTTCTTTACAAGAAATGCCAAGTGAAGTTCTTCAGCCTGAAAGCAAAGGACCCCAGACATTAATTCAAAACCACATGAGTAAACAAAGAACACAAATAAAAGTAATTGTATAACAATAAGAGACAATATAAATGCATGTTTCTTTCCCTTTCTTCTCTTAAAAACTTAAAAAGCAATTGTATATAAGCATAGAATTACCATGTGATCAAGCAATTCCACTTCTAGGCATATACCCAAAATAATTGAAAACAAGGACTCAAACAGATGTTTGTATCTCTTCTGACAGACCAGAAGAGAAAAATAAACTATTAAACAATGATAGTTGGAGAGTTCAGTACCCCACTTTCAATAGCATATAGAACAACTAGGCAGAATATTAACAAGAAAACAAGACTTGAACAACATCATAAAATAGCTTAACGTACCAGGCATCTTTAGACCTTTCACCCAGCAACATCAGAATGTGCAATCTTCTTAAGTACACAAGAATATCCTCTAGGATCGACTATATGTTAGGCCATAAAAAAGGCTCAATAAATTTAACTGAATTGAAATCACGCAGAGTATGTTCTCTGATAACAATAGAGCGAAAATAAAACCTCATAACAAAGAAATTTGGAAAATTCCCAAATACGTAGAAAACAATATATTGCTAAATTACCAATTGGTCAAAGAAGAAATAAGGAGACTTAGAAAATACTTTGAGATGAATAAAAAAGAAGACATATAACATACCAAAACATATAGGGTACAGCTAAAACTAAAGTAGAGGGAAATACATGGTTGTAAATGCTTATATAACATTACAAAGAAGAAAGTTCTTAATTCAGTAATTTAATTATTTATCTTATGTCACTAGAAACACAAGAGGAAAATAAACTCAAAGCAAGCAGATAAGCTGGGCTCAGTGGCTCAGCCTGTAATCCCGTGCCTTTGGGAGGCTGAGGCGAGTGGATTGCCCGAGCCCGCGGGTTCGAGACCCGCCTGGGCAACTTGGCGAGACCTCATCTCTACAATAAATCAAAAATTAGCTGGGCGTGGTAGTGCGCACCTGTAGTTCCAGCTACTTGGAAGGCTGAGGCGGAAGGATCCCCGGAGCCTAGCAGGTCGAGGCTGCGGTGGCCGGGAGCGGCCACTGCAGTCCAGTCTGGGCGACAGAGTAAGACTCCAACTCAAAAAAAATAAGAAATAAAAAGCAAGCAGATAGAAATCACAAAGGGCAGAAATTAATGAAATAAAAACTAGAAAATAACTCAAAGTTTGTTCTTTAAAAAGATCAACAAAATTAACAGATAGACTGACCAAGAAAAGAAGAGAGAAGACTCAAATGACTAAAATCAGGAATGAAAGAGGGAGCATTACTACCAACTTATAAGGGATTATAAGGGAATACTATGAACAACTGTATCCCAGCAAATTAGATAACTTAGATGAAATGGAAATTTCTTTTTTATTATTATTATTTTAGCAAAGCAAAAGAAACCATCAAGAGAGTGGGGAGACAGCCCTCAGAATGGGAAAAAATATTTGCTAACTATATATCTGACAAAGGCCTAACATCCAGGGTCTACAAGGAATTCAAACGTGCCAAAAGGAACAAAACAAAACAAAACAAAACAAAAAAACAGCCCTATTAAAAAGAAATGCAAATTTCTAGAGAAATATAAATTACCAAGATGGACTCAAGAAGAATGGAACATCTGAATGAACCTATAAGTAAATAGATTAACTTAGTAAACAAAAAACTACCCACAAAGAAGAGCCCAGGCCCAGATGTCTTCACTGGTAAGTTCTAACAAACATTTAAAGAAAATGAATATTGACTCTTTACTAACTCTTCCAAAGTGGGAGAAGTGGAAATATTATTTTCTAGTTTATTCTCCGAGCCCAATATTATTCTGATGCCAAAACCAGACAAATGCATCACAAGAAAAGAAAAATATATTATTTCATGAATATGAATGCAAAATTCTTAACAAATTATTAGGACACCCAATACAACTATATATATAAATGAGTATACATAATGACCAAGTAGGATTTATTTCAGCAGTGCAAGATTGGTTTAATTTATTGTAATACCAATTACTATAATGCGTCATATCAATAGAATATAGGACAAAAACCACATGATCATCTCCATGCTATTAAAAAAAAGCATGTGACAAAAGTCCGCATACCTTCATAATAAAAATACTCAGCAAAGCAGGAGGAATGCTTGAAACCAGGAGTTCAAGACCAGGTAACATAGTGAAACCTTATCTCCAAAAAAAAAAAAAAAAAGAGAAGAAGAAGTTAGGTGGGTTTGGGTTTGGTTGTATGCAGGAAGCTGACACAGGAAGATTGCTTGATCCCAAGAGTTGGAGGTGTCTATGAGCTGTGATTGTGCCACTGCACTCCAGCCTGGGCAACAGAGTAAGATTCTCACTCAAAAAAAGAAAGAAAAAGAAAAATCAATGGCATTTCTATGCACTTGGAATGAACAATCTGAAACTGAAATTAAGAAAACAATTTAAAGTATAATACCATTAAAAGAATAAAAGACCTAGAAATAAACTTAATAAAAGAAGTGCAAACCCTATACTCTGAAAACAAGAAAACATTAGTGAAATAAACTTAAAATGACCTAAATAGAAATATGTCCTATGCTCATGGATGTAAAGATGATAGTACTCCCCACAATCACCTACAAATTCAATACAATTGACTCTCTTTTCCTAATTTCAGAACTTATTACAAAGCTACAATAATCAAAACAGTGCAGTCCTGGCATAAGGATAAATATATAGATCAATGGAATAGAATCGGGAGCCCACAAATAAATCATTACGTTCACAGTCAATTGATTTTTGATGAGGGTACCAAGACAACTAGAGGAAAGAATAGTCATTTCAACAAATAGTGTGGAGGTAACTGGATAGTTACATGCAATAGAATAAATTTGGAATGCTACCTCACACCATATACAAAAGTATGTCAATATGAATCAAAGCCCTATATATAAGTGCTAAAAATATAAAACTCTTAGAAGAAAACATAGACATAAATCTTTGTAAGCTTGGATTAAGCAATAGTTTCTTAAATATGTTACCAAAATCACAAGGAACAAAACAAAGATAAACAAATTGGACTTCATCAACATTTCAAACATATGTTTCAAAGAACACCACCAAGAACGTGAAGAAGTAACTCCAACATGGGAAAACTTTTTTGCAAGTCATATATCTGATGAAGTATCCAAAATAAATCAAAAATACTTATAACTCAATAAGAAGCAGGCAGTTATCCCATTTTAAAAATGGGCAAAAGATCTGAATATATGTTTATTCAAAGAAGATATACAAATGGTCAGTAAACAGACTACCAGATGCTCAACATCATTCACCACTAGGAAAACGCAAATCAAAACCACAGAGATATCATTTCATATCCACTAGAATGGTAAAAATTAAAAAAAAAAAAGATAAATAATGACAAATGTAGGATGTAGAGGAGTTGAAACCTTCATACTTTGCTGTTGAGGCTATAAATGATGAAGCTGCTTTGGAAAATAGCTTGGAAGTTTCTTAAAAGGTTAAGCATTCCATTCCTAGGTATATACCCAGGAATATGCCCACACATGCAAAAAACTTGTGCATGAATGTTCATAGCAGCATTATTTATCATAGCCAAAAAAGTGCAAATAACCCAGATGTTCATCAATTGATGAATGGGTAAATAAAATGTAGTGTATTCATACAGTGGAATATTTGGCAATTTAAAAAAATGAAGTACTGATGTGTGCTACAACATGTATGAACCTTGAAAACATTATGCTAAAGAAAAGAACCCACTTACAAAATATCTGGTAGAAGCCGAATCCATAGCGACAAAAAGCTTAGTGGTTGCTTAGAGCAGAAGGGGCCAGGGAAAAAAGTGAGAAGTTATGATGATGGGCATGGGAGTTCTTTTAGGTTGATGAAAATGTTCTCAAATTGTGGTGATGATTGTATAATGTTGTGATAGTGCATAAAAGCTTGAATATATACTTTAAAAGTGAATTTTATGCTGTTCATTATATCTCAATAAAGCTTTCTTTTTTTATTTTTTTTAATTTTTATTTTTTTGAGTTGGAGTCTCACTCTGTCGCCCAGACTGGAGTGCAGTGGCCACTCCTGGCCACCGCAGCCTCGACCTGCTGGGCCCCGGCGATCCTTCCGCCTCAGCCTTCCAAGTAGCTGGAACTACAGGCGCGCGCTACCACGCCCAGCTAATTTTTTTTTTTTTTTTGATTTATTGTAGAGATGAGGTCTTGCTTGCCCAGGCGGGTGTCGAACCCGCGGGCTCAGGCAATCCACTCACCTCAGCCTCCCAAAGGTGCGGGATTACAGGCTGAGCCACCGAGCCCGGCTTCTTTTTTTATTTTTTAAAGACTGAAACAGAAGTCAGAAAATGGATACAATCCTACATTTGCTTTTTCCTACCAATGTGACTTTGGAAAATTTTCTTATTTGTGGACTTTAGTTTATTTTCTTATGATAATGCTTGAGCTAACAAGTAGTTCAAGGAACTTGGCAATGGGGGCAGGGGAGAGGGACTTTGTTAGTGGTTACATTGAGCAAGAGAGTTCCTCCCATGAAGAATCAGCTTCATGTGTATGCAACCCATGCAGTTATACGAGCCCCACACCATGCTCAAAAGGTCCTATATTTGATTTAATTTTCTGCCGTTTGCCATCTTGAAATTCTTTGTAAGTTTTGAACAAGGGGTCCTACATTTTCATTTGCACTGGGCCCCACAAAGTATGTAACCAATTCTGATACTACAGATAGTGGGAAGGAACTGGGGATCCTTTAATGTCTTGCAGTGCACAGGGCAGTCCTGCACAGTGAATAGTTTGCTCTGTCCAAAATGCCCTGATGAGAAACAATGTTTGCTAAGTAATGGTTGAACGTGGAAGGGCTGTAATTTTTAATTAGCTTACTTGAACCTAATTTGAAGTTTTCAAAAATAGTGTGTGTTCTTCAGGAAAGTTGCTTTGATTTATTAAATGTACCTAAGAATGTGGAGGGTCTAAGGCAGTTGGGCATTTTGTCTCTTATTTTGTTTCCTGAAACTGATAATATACCCTATATGAACCTTATATGCCTTGACCCTCCTTCTCATCCATTAATTGGCCTGTTGAAATTTAGATGATTATAGCCTTTACTTATTTTGTTTCTGATTATTAGGAGATTTGTTAAGAAATTGCCAACTCAGTAGGTTCCATGCAAAAACAATTAAGATTCCTAGAGAATTTCTGATGAGTGATAAAGTTATATGCTAATCATTTATATTGTTCTACTTAATTTTCCCATCAATCTTTTTGGTTGATTATGATTATCCCAACTTTATAGATAAGGAAACTGAATCTTGGAGAGGTTAAGAAAGCTGAAAAGAAAATGATGTGCCTTTTCTTTTGACTTCTCAACTGCTATTAGATAATACCTGAAATCCATAGGCATCTCTCTCCTTCATCGACTTTTTTCTAAAACATATTAGGTCTTAGTAGAAGAATCCATGTTGGAATCCACTGATTTATGTTACTGTTATATACTTAGACTATTATCAAACCCTAAGTCAGTGATATTTTCACATTGCACCAAGATTTATTAAATACCTAGGCTGAGAATACAATACTCTACATGAAACAAAAATACTGAGTTAGGAAGTGGAAGATAAACTTATATCTAAAGCCATATATTGTTAGAGCTGAAAGAAATTTTAAAGCACTCCTGTGACAGCTCATACATTTTACAGATGTTGAAACTGAGGCTTAGATAGGGCTAATATTTTATCTATGTTCACATAGTCAATGTATGACATTAGTGACAAATTGAGGAAAATAATTTGTGGGTTAAAGTGAATTCCTGGCTCATTGACATTGCCTTGTCTCTCTTTGGTCAGTTTTATGTAAATGAAGTAAAACAACCAATTCAATAGTTTTACATATTTCCTTTTTTTTTTTGAATTGGAGTCTCACTCTGTCACCCAGACTGGAGTGCAGTGGCCGCTCCCGGCCACCGCAGCCTCCACCTGCTGGGCTCTGGCGATCCTTCCGCCTCAGCCTTCCAAGTAGCTGGAACTACAGGTGCGCGCTACCA
>CAUYQG010116417.1:0-22376 GCA_963574415.1 Tarsius wallacei | reverse complement strand
CCACAGCCTCAACCTGCTGGGCTTAGGCGATCCTTCCGCCTCAACCTTCCAAGTAGCTGGAACTACAGACGCCTGGCTGAAAACGTGTTGTTTTTAAAAGCCTGGAATCTTCCTGCCTCTCTCTCTTGCCTCCTCTTTTGCCACGTGGTCTCTGCAAACTTTGACCCCTTTTTGCCTTCTGCCGTGAGTACAAGCAGCCTGAATTTCCCACCAGAAGCTGATGTTGACACCATGTGTTTTGTATGACCTGCAGAACTGCAGCCAAATAAATGTCTTTTCTTTATAAATTACACATTCTCAAGTACTCTTTTATAGTAACAAAAATGAACTATGACAGCTCTCAAATTTAATACTCTGTCCAGTACTTAATATAAAAACGTTCAGCATCAAACCAAGCACAGCAGCACAAATCATCACATTAAAACTTTGAGTCAGCCAGGTGCAGTGGCTCATACCTGTAATCCCAGCACTTTGGGAGGCTGAGGCAAGAGGGTTGCCTGAGCCCAGGGTTCGAGACCAGCCTGGGCAACTTGGTGAGACCTCGTCTCTACAATAAATTAAAAGAATAATTAGCCAGGTGTGGTGGTGTGCGCCTGTAGTTCCATCTACTTGCAAGGCTGAGGCAGAAGGATTGCCTGAGCCCAGGAGGTCGAGACTCGAGACTGCGGTAGCCACTACACTCCAGCCTGGGCAACAGAGTGAGACTCCTACTAAAATAAAATTTTCTCAAAAACCCTATGAGTCATCTCTAGGAGCTGTCAAGTATAGTCATCTTCAAAACTGAGGAGCACGTTCCTCATGGACATACAAAAACAAGCCATTGAGGTACAGAAAAAAACAGATATTCTATTTCAATTTAATTTTAATCTGAAATATCATAAAATTTAGCTTTTCTAATATTTTGTGCATGAGTTGACAACAGGGTCCTTATGTACTCTGTAAAGAAATGTACATATGGCAGAAAGATAGACTCATTTTTTGGACCACTGGAGTGCATTGCCTTATACAGGTAAGAAATAGTGACTGAGTACTTACCACATCACTGGTATTGTTCTGAATGCCAAGGATGCTGCAGAGAACAAAAAGATAATGTCCACATTGTCATGGAACTTGGCTGAGGAAGACTAACTGTGAACTGATAAGTTCTCTTTATTCACAGTAACATTCTATGAGGTCACCACAAACGCTGAATTGGTAAATCCTGAACCACTGCTTTTAAGAGAAATACACAGTTAGTTGCCTGTGAGTCTCTTATCACATTTTCATCAACTGATCAATACATAACCTTATTTTATGTGTGTTTCTGTTTAAAGGCATCTTATCTAATATACATCATATATTATATATATATATATGACTCATCATCATTGAGCTCATGGCTACCAACACTATAACTCAAACTTGAATGAAGCTTATTTGACACCTATGTTTTGTCCATAGGCACATCACAGCCTTCTTGTACATAGAAACTCTAGATAGTACTTCAGTACTATGCTTGGAGCCATTGTAAACAGAGAAATCACCAACAAAAAAATCCACAAAAACACACACACACACACAAAGCCATGACATTAAATATGCCCCAAGAAGGATAACTAGCTGTTTATAGTATGAGAGCTAAAAACAATAAAGCGTAAAGCCTTATTCAACCCCCTGTGCATCAGGAGACCCAATATTTTGCCACTCTGTGCAAGACTTCAAAATGACCACGGGCCGGGCTCAGCCTGTCATCCCAGCACTTTGGGAGGCCAAGACGAGTGGATAGCCTGAGCCCACGGGTTCAAAACCAGCCCAGGCAACCTGTCAAGACCTCGTCTCTATAATAAATCAAAAATTAGCTGGGTGTGGTAGTGCGTACCTGTAGTTCGGACTACTTGGAAGGCTGAGGTAGAAGAATCACCGGAGCCCAGCAAGTCGATGCTGGGGTGTCTGTGAGTGTGCCACTGCACTCCAGTCTGGGCGATTGAGTGAGACTGCAACTCAAAAAAAAAAAGAGGACCATGAAAGCAGCTTGAACACTAATGTTGGGGTTACAAATAAATTTTAGTGACCAGGCAGACTCACAAACACAGGATCCAAGAATAATGAGAATTAGCTGCGTATAACAGATGAAGTGGAAACAGGTGCTATGGAGCAAAATAAACCAGGGATAGGGAACAGATGTTGGGTGAAGGGAAAGTGGAATTGATGTCCCACTTTAAGTCCTGGAGACGCCAAAGAAGGTAGCCACGTGGACACCTGAGGAAAGAACCTTCCAAGCAGACAGAATCGCCACGGAAAGGCCTGCAGAGACAGGTGAGCGTGCGGTACATTTGAAGAACAAGCAAGAGGCCTGTGTGGCTGGAGCAGTTGAGGAAAGTTAAGAGGGTAAGAACAAGGATAGATACCAAGCAGGCGTAGATAGTTTAGGGATTGTTGCTGTGGTAGGGAATGAGACTTTTATCCCGAGTCACTGACTCAGAGGTGATAAGTCCTTGGGGTGCTTCCCACAGAGAAGGCTCAAAACTTGACTTGGAAATAAGCATCTTTTTAAAAAAAAATCACCATGGAGACTAGACTACAGAAAGGCAGATACAGGGATGTTAGTGAAAGACTCCTGCAGTGACCTGGGCAAGGGTGGCTCCGGCCAGGACCAGGGCGGTGGCGGTAGGGATGATGAGAGATGGTTGGGCTCTAAGTACATACACACTGAAGGCTATGCTGGATGATTCACTGATGGATGGGATGTGAAGAGGAGAGGAGGAAAGAAAGGCGTAAAGGATAGCACCAACATGGTGGGACTAAGCAGTGGAAAATAGGATAGCATTTTCTGATGTGAAGACTTTGAAGTGAGAAAGAATGGAGTGGATGTGGAGAGGCAATCAAGAATAATCTATTGCCGGGCTCGGTGGCTCAGCCTGTAATCCCGCGCCTTTGGGAGGCTGAGGTGAGTGGAATGCCTGAGCCCGCGGGTTCGAGACCCGCCTGGGCAACTTGGCGAGACCTCATCTCTACAATAAATCAAAAAATTAGCTGGGCGTGGTAGCACGCGCCTGTAGTTCCAGCTACTTGGAAGGCTGAGGCGGAAGGATCACCGGAGCCCAGCAGGTTGAGGCTGCGGTGGCCGGAAGCGGCCACTGCACTCCAGTCTGGGCGACAGAGTGAGACTCCAACTCAAAAAAAAAAAAAAAATGGCAAATGCAGCAAAAACCAAAGTTGACAAGTGGGACCTAATGACACTAAACAGCATCTTGCACAGCAAACAAAATTATCAACAGAATGAACAGACAACCTACAGAGTAAGAGAAAATATTTGTAAATTATGCATCCAGCAAAAGACTGATAATCAGAATCTATAGGGAACTCAAACAAATGAACAGGAAAAAAACAACCTCATTAAAGTGGGCAAAGGATGTAAGCAGACACTTCCCAAAAGACACACAGTGGTCAACAAACATATGAGAGAATGTTCAACATCATTAATCATTAGAGAAATGCAAATCAAAACCACAATGAGATACTATCTCATATCTTTCTTATAGCTACATAGCAGTGTAAATGTACCACATTTTCTTTATCCAGTCCTCCATTGATAGGTATGAACATAGGGTGGTTCCATGATTTTGCTATTGTGAATAGTGCTGCAATAAACATGAGTGCAGGTGTCTTTTTGGTAGCATGATTTATGCTCCTGTGGGTATATACACAGTAGTGAGATTTTTGGAATGCATGATAAATTTATTTTTAGTTCTTTGAGAGATTTCCAAACTACTTTCCACAGGGGCTGAACTAGTTACAGTCCCACCAATGGTATATGAGCATTTTTTTTTTTCTGCAGCCCCACCAACATCTGTTGTTTTTTGACTTTTTAATAATAGCCATTTGACAAAATCATGTCCTGTGCAGCAATGCAGATGCATCTGGAAGCCATTATTCTAAATGAATTAACACAGAAACAGGAAAGGAAATTCTGCATGTTCTCATAAGTGGGAGATAAACACTGGATATACGTAGCCATAAGGATGGAAACAACAGACACTGGGTACTTCTAAGGGGTGGGGGGGAAAGGAGGTGACAAGGGTTAAAAAAAAAAAAACAAAAAACCTACTCATTGTGTACCATGCTTACTTCTTGGCTGACAGGTTCACTAGAAGTCCAAACCTCACCATTATGCAATATACTCATGTTAACAAACCAGCATATATACTCCTTGAATCTCAAATAAAATTTTTTAAGTAAATAAAAAAAATTTATAAAAAAAAGTAGATCGTCGCATCAGTACTAAGCATATACAGACTTTTTTCCTTGTTATCATTCCTTAAACAATACAGTTCAACAACTATTTATATAGCACTGACATGGTGTTAGGTATTATGAGCAATCTAGCAATGATATAAAGTATACCAGAGGATGTGCACAGGTTACATACAAATTCTACTACATCATTTTATATCAGGAACATGAGCATTGTGGAATTTGGTATACTTGGGAGGCCCTGATATCTCTAAATATTCAGATTAACCATTATAATGGACGATAAAGTACCATAATAATTAAACTATCAAAGATAAAAATGTTCTAAAAAGAAAAAAATATATAAACTAATAGATAAAATGCTTATGGTGATATTAATTTTTAAAATGACAGGCTACAAATTGAAACTACTCTATGATTAAAAGCACACAAAAATTACAAAAGTACTACCAGATAAAAGTTTCAAAAACGCGAACAGTAGCACAACTAGAGCAGGAAAATGGAAAATCCATACTAGAATGAATTATATATATCACATGATGGAAACTTTATGAGTTAAAATGAATGAAACTCGGTTATATGATGATGTGGTTGACTCTCACAAATACTAGAGAAAAAAAGTTATAAAAGAATATCCAAGAGTACCATTCCATTCATTTTATACAGAGTTCAAGAACATGAATTAATCTAGCATTAGAGGGCATATGTTATAAGGGCTATAAACATATTAGTAATAAATATTAAAAATGAAATATTAGATATAAAATTTAGGACAGTTATATGGGACAGGAGAGAAAAAGCAAGGGGAGATGGAGCAAGTTGGGGATGTGATCTAGATAAAATAAAACACAAAAACAATGATTCATTGATAATGTTTATTTTGATTTCCACTAATGCTGTTTAAGCAAAATGTACTCCTTTTTAAAAAAGATTTACATTAAAATTTTAACAAAAGAAATGATGCTTTCACACTCATATAAATTGGCATAACAAAATTATTTTTCTAAATCTATATTTTCAAGTAAATTTTCTTCAATATATGTGAACTTTGGCCTCATTATAACTGATCTGCAAAAGCAGGGGCTGGCAATCTTTTTCTGTAAACACGCAATAGTAACTATTTTAGTCTTTGCACGCTATCTGGTCTCTGTTGTAACTCAACCCTGCTGAGAGCAAAAAAGCAGTCATGGACAATATGTAAAAGAATGGGAAAGACTGTGTTCCAATAAAACTTTATTTACAAAATTCAGCAATAGGCCAGATTTGACTATGAGCTATTGTTTGCTGACCCCTTTGCTAAGAATAAAATATTATTTAACTGACTCTATATAACTGTCACATTCAAGAGTGGGGCAAGTATAATACACACACACATACATACACACTCTCTCATGTATACTATACATTAGTATGGTATTATAAATAGCAATTATTATTGCAACAAATGTCTTTACAGTTAAAGTTTCTTTTAGTTATTAGACTATCAGAGCAGAAAAACATATCACTCACATCAGCCACTCTCTATTTGTCAAAGTAACGTACCAAGAAAAAACATTAATTACCTTTATATACTGTTTCTTTTCATACTGTTGGAAGTTAACTCTCCACCAGTCTCTTGAGTTTCTCTATGTTTTACAAGCAGAGACACTGATTTCTTTTTATTCTGGACTACCTTTCCAAGGATGTGTGCATAATGAACAGCAGTAGAAGTCAGAATGTCTCCCACCAGAGACAAGGGCAGACGTGCTAACCTATCATTATGAAAGATTCAGGTCCCTTAAGCTCAAGCTTCTTCTCTTGTAATACTACCTGTTGAGATAGGTAGAGATCCATCTGAACCCATCTGTTTCACCCAGTGAGAATTGGAGACTTGGAGAATTGATATAAATATGCTGATGGAGACTTGGAGAATTGATATAAATATGCTGATGCTCATGCTGTTTGCTGTGCAAGGTAAAATGTCACCGTCCTAAGAGTCTTTTGCCAGCATCCATTAAACTGCTGCAGGCTAACATAGCTTGCAAATAGGTTAAAAATCTCAAACTTTCACAGTTCTTATATATCTGCCCTTCTGTAACTTTCTAACAATCAGTGCTATGTTATTATAAATGTGTATGAGGCACATATACACAATCTCTGCTTTAGATGAGTCATTCTTAAAGCACGATGTACAGAATTTTGTTGAGTTTTTAGTGTGGAGGTCTGAAAGACACCTTGAGAAAGAAGTAAAAATTTTATTAAACCTAGACTCTTGAGTACATGTCTTTTTAGTATTCTAAATGACTAAATGCGAAGTACACATTGCTGCCACCAAGGTACCATGGTTGTCTCAAGAAAAAGAACTGGAAACCATTTGAGCCAACAACAAACTATTGCTATTCAGGAGAAGGTACTTGGTAAACATTTTCTCAAAAGTAAATAAAGTTAGTCTGTCACTTCAAGGAGAACTGTATTTATTGCCAATGATAAAATTTGATCTTTTGAACAAAATTTAGAATTTTGGAAAACATATTTATCACCATGAAGATGAAAGCTTGCCAATCCTAAACACTATTCTGGTGAGGTCAATAGTATATTAACAAATATTTCTATATGTGTTTATCTTGAATAATGAAAATCTGCATATATGAGAACCAATATTTCCAAATGATGTACATAGATAAAACATCTATTCAAAGTGTCTGAAAAGCCAACAGATTTCAGCATGACAGAGTATGAAAAGTTTATTGATCAGTCTCAGACTCTACACTGCAACTTATCATTAAGAAATAGCACTTGTCAAATTTTGGCGTACTAACAAAGAAAAAAAAACCCACCATTATCTGAAAACATTATTTAAATAGCCTCCTCTTTTCCAATTATATATTTATATGAAGCTGAATTTTCTTCATATATTTCAACCATTGAATGAAAGGCAGATGTGAGAACCCAACTATATTAATGCAGACAATAACGAGATCTGCAAATATGTAAAACCATGGAATTTCTCTTTTACTTTGGCTTTGGAAAATGTCCTTATTTTCATTAAAAATATTTATGTTAACAAATAATGGGCTATTTTTTAATTAATATTTTTTAAATTTCTTAATTTCAAATATGATAAATTTTGATAGATCAAATCCAAATATAAAAATTAAGCACACCAAAAAGCTTAAGGATGTAAAGGGGTTCTGACCTTTAAGAATGCAAAAGTATCTAACCACTGCATTAGATATTTTCTTTTTATTTATTTATTTTTGGAGACAGGGTCTAGCTGTGTAGTCCAGGTTGGCGTAGGGTGGTGCTATCATAGCTCCCTGTAGTCCTGAACTCTTGGGCTCAAGCAATCCTTTTATCTCAGCCTCTTGAGTAGTTAGGACTATAGACGCACACCACCATGTCTGGCTAAATTGTTTTTTTTCTTTTTTCTTTTGTAGAGACCAGCTCTTGCTATGTTGCCCAAGCTGGTCTTGAAGCCCTGGCCTCAAGTGATACTCCTGCCTTGGCCTCCGAAAGTGCTGAGATTATAGGGCATTAAGCCACCATGCCTAGTCTGGTTTTGATAATTTTTAAATGTATTACCCTGCTCTACAACTTCTGATCCTATCCTTAGTATCATCTTGAAAGAATTAATATTATAGAGTACATGCCTTTCGTCTTAGAAGTAAAAGCAATTCATCTTCAACTCTATCTGAATTCTGATTTGAACTTTACACCTCAGTATAAATATCTTATTACTTTTTGTACATATCTTATTACTTTTTTTATTCAGTTCTGGTATTTATTTTGCTGCTTCATATATTTATCTAACATTTTATTTTCCAAATGGCAAATTCTAACCCTAACATCCATTTCTTTTAGGGAAACATTTTGGAAAATCTGTCGTTCAAAATATAGAGTTCTGACCTTTTTGTTAGAGTAATTTTTTTTAAAAACTATAAGGACAGATGCTAACCTTTCCAGGTAAGGTAATTTCAAATTGTCCAAAGTCATGACAGATGGACTCAAGAAGAGAGAACCTGAAGTAAACACTGCAGAAAGAGTAAGATTTAGAGTACAAATTGTCCATAAAGAAGTTTGGTTTAGTTCCTAAAGTAGATGTACCACTGAGATATTCAAAATATTGTAGCTTCCTTAATTCCCTTCCTCTAAAGACAAGCCAACTGGTGTCTTCTTGGGTACACTAAGAAACTATTTTTGAACAGGTAACATTTGAGCAGGTACAAATTGACTTTTACATAATACAAATACTAATACACCAATCTGCTTTAAGAAAGAAGATGGATGTATTACTCTGTTGGAGCTGTTCCATTCAGATCCATTCTACTTATACCCAACAAAAATGTCTCTGCATTTTTACTTCATTGCATTTTTGTTTATACTTATAAAAATGACTAATAATAAAAAAACAAAGTGCTTACAATTATTAAAATAAACTTTAGTCTCAAATTTAACCCAACTGAAACAAAGAATACTTTAGCTTTAATCATACACTAGTTAAACTTAAACCAGCAATTAAACCCTGAATTGTGATTTAAAAGTTTAAAAATATGTACAAAATGCTGGAAATGTTTCATCAAATATTGTCTCTAGGTCAGGTGCAGTGGTGCATGTCTATAATCCCAGCATTGTGTAAGGTCAAGGTGAGAGGATCACTTGAGGACAGGAGTTCAAGACCAGTTTGGACAACATAGTGAGACCCTGTCTCTAAACAAAAAAATAAAAACAAAAAAATACTGTCTCTAAAAACTACTGTAGTACAATAAGGGTTCGTTTGTGTATTTCTTAATTTTCTGAGGCTAGAAACTGTTTATCACAGAACTCTTATTCAGATTTCTTAGGAACACATTTTATTCAGAAGTAGAGACTGCTGTGGTGGCTTAGGATCTCCAAATAGAAATTTACAATCCTTGTGTTTAGGAAAAAGTATGACAAAGCATACTGGAAGCCCAACAGATCTAGTTTGTAATAATGGCTTTGTCTTTGATCTCATATAAACTTTTCTACCTCACCTTGGTTTAATGCATCTGTGAAATGAAGAGGATGAAATACAGTAAGTTATACAGATCTACAGTATCTTCAAAGTTGGAAAGATTGCCTCTGTTTATTATATTATACTACTTGCCTACTCCTGATGTTTATATCTACAACACTGAGAAAATCCACTACTATGACATTCTAGTTTTTATAAATTCCTGATGAGTCAAGTGACATCTGGGTATATTCTGCTCAGTTATATTACTTTTTCCTCTAAGGAGCTAGAGGCGTCAGGAAATAAGAGGTCTTCATGGCCCTTCCACAGGTAGCCAGATATGACTTAAATTGCCTGTGACTATGGTTAAATCTGTTAAATTCCAGAGTTTAATAAATAGATGCACTAGGTTTCTGTACTGTAATTTGTCAGTGATAAAGATTGTACTTTGGTCCTTTTTTACTCCTTGGTTTTAAGCAATATACTCAAACACAGGAAATGGAGAGATCGTTAATTGGGGGCCTTTCAGAGACCAACATTAAACTATAGATCAACACTACTGAGCAGTACTAAGACAAACTGAAATTCTCAGAGAAGCTAAGTTTAAACAACAGCATTATATGACATCTAAGATCAGGTGTCTTCCCTATAAGAGTTAGGTAGAAAACAGTACCTAGGAGTTATTGCTCCAAAAACTATAACTTTAGGAAGAGTGGCCAGATTTTTCAGTACAAGAACAACTAATCTTCAGTTAGTCAGATTCAAGAGTCTTCTTATCAGTCACACTTGAGAGTAATTCTCTAAACTTTAACCCAAGGCAACATAGAGAAGAGTAGCTGTGTGAGGACCCTCATTTACTCAAAATTAAGGGAACCATCTATGGAACTATGTCAGAAATAAATAACATCTTGGAAGTAAAATTTCCAGAAAATCTAAATCACTCTGATATCCTTGGCTTTGGATCAGAACTCAGACTGGATGTGACAATCTGACCAACAACACTGTTAACTCTTCGATTAGAAGTGATTGAGTGATTGAGTAAGAAAGTGGGACTGAAAGGTATAGGCCAATGTCTTGAGATCTAAGATGAACATAATAAATATTTTATTTTAATGACCATCACTAAGAGATCAATCTAAAAAAATTATTAAGCACCAAATATGAATCAGATCCTTTGATAGGTGATGGGGATACAGTGGTGAGCAAGGTGTCATTCATTCGCCCACTTTTTAGAACTTACTGATATTATAGGGTAGTGAGGAAGAAAGCGGTGCAGAGATAAAAATTAGTTATAAGAGCAAGTATTTAATTTTGGTGTAGCTTCAATGGCCCTTTGCCTAGCCATTGGTTCTATACCACTTCATTTCATTTGCCTACACAGGTATAATCTAGAAAGGCTCATTTTTACAACTTCTTTGAGTAATAATTAATGTCCAGCCATTACTTTTTAAAAAGCTGGTATAAGTACCCAATAAAGACTACAAAGGGATAGTAAATGAAGGGAATAGGTAGATTTCTTTTTGACAAGTAGATGTTAAACTGAAACTTAGATCTGGGAAATCAAGTTCCCATGATACTTTCAACTTTGGTTCCATAAATTCTAAAATACTTTCCCCCAAGCTTCCTCATGACAAAGAAACACCAGGCCAAACTTGACAGAAATTTCCAAGATTTTTCTTGAAAATAGAGTATTTGAACCCTATAGCAAAGACTCAAAGAACTTTGATAATCTAAATTTCTAGAAAATCGCAACAGCTCTGATTACCTGAGCTTCAGATCAGAACTCAGATTGGATATGACAATCTGACGACACTGTTAGCTCTTCAATTAAAAGCGACTGAGTAAGAAGGGGGTGACTGAAAGGTATAGGCAAAAGTCTAAAAACAAAATAACAAAGGGCCAAATTGTTTTCAATCTCCTTGGTTGCTTTTGCTTGGACTAAGTCTCCTAAATCCCATCACTTTTGATTTTTAGTAATGAGACTAAATTAATTTCTACATGCACAGCTCCAAATTAGCCACTGATTTGTTAGTAACTGTTCTCACATAAACAACTTTCCAAATTTAAACAGGTTATACAAATGAGTAAGAAATAATAAGACAAATAACTGAAAACAAATCTTCACAAAATAAGAAGTAGTTAATACATGAAACAGCTAACAGTAAATAAAACACAGATCAAAACAAAATCCTGTATGTTATACACCAATTGGTAAAGACCAAATAAAAAAGTGAAGGTAAAGATGCAATGAAAAGGCAATACTTGCAAACATTGTGAATGAGACTATAAAGTGAAAAATCAATTTGTCAGAGGCTTAGTCTATGATTCATTAATCTGAGTTCTGTAACTCTTTATTGGAGAAACATGTCTGAATATAGAAAAGGTCTCATGTAATACAGGGATTTTAAAAAACAGCATAATCACAATGCAGTTTAAAAAAGTTATTAAAGAAGTTACACTGTAATGTCTAGAACAACCACTAAACACACACATACACACACACACACACACACATATACACACACACGGCCAAAATCAAAGTAAAATCAACCATTAAACCAGAGATTTAAGTAACATGAGGAACTGCTTATATCCATAATGTTAAATGAAAAAAGCAGATGTGAATTCATTATACATTACAGGGTCACGATTGAACATTAAAAATCTGCACAGAAAAAAAGCCAGTTGACAGTATCAATACCCAGTAGTAGCAAAACAACACAACACTGTTTTATTGAGTGTGGTGATATAGAAAGAAACTACTTTATGGAGTGATGAGATTTATACAGCCAATAATTACCAATCTTTGCAAAACATAAACTTGATCATTCAATTATCATCTGAGTTTATTTATTCATAAAATTTTAGATTTCTTTATTTAGTTCATTTATTTATTTAGAAATATTAGTATCAGGCAACCCCTTCCGTTCCCCTCCCCCTGGAAGCTGTTATATCCTCTCAATAAATCCTGCTTTCTCATTAAAAAAAAAATATTAGTATCAAGAACTTACCACATGAGTAGATGTTAAAGTCTTGGCATCAAATCTGCATAAACTGGAGCTCTCTTCAAAGAATATATCACATTCTTCTAACTCTTGTGCATTACAAGGAGGTTTTTCTTTATCTGGATTTGGATTCTTAGACCAGAAAATAAAATAAGTAGATAAGTAAAACCAGCAAACAAACAGCAATAAAGGAATGGATGTCTTCATCCATGTTACAATTACAGCAATAATTACAGACTAATTTCAACCCCCTGACCAATGAAAACATAATCAAAACAGAAACAGAAATAACAAAATGATGGAGTCAGCAGAAAAGGACATTAAAACAGCTATTCTGAACATGTTGCGTATACTCAAAGATGTAAAGGAAAATATGAACACATAGAGCAAGAGGGGAGAAGAAATAAGAAAGAACCAAACTGAACTTCTAGTTATAAAAACACAAATCTAAAATGCAAAACAACAGACGAACTAGACAGCTGATAAAACACTGCAGAAACAAGAGACTATACACAACATGCACCACAGACAAAATGTAAAAACAAAGAAATCAGTGACCTGTGGAACAACATCAAATGGTCTAGCATATGGGCAATTGGAAGAGGGAAAGAAGAATGGAAAAAAGCTGTGAAAAATGACCAAGAATTATTAAAAAGTTGATGAAAACTATAATCATATAGATTAAAAAAAGTCCAAGAACCCCAAGCATAACAAACATTTTTAAAGGCAAAAATCACAGCAAGTCATATTATAATAAAATTGTTGAAAAGCAGTAATAGAAAATAAAGTTCTAAGAGCAGACAGAGGAGAAATAAACACATTATGTGCGGAGAAACAAAAAAACAAAAGACAGTTAACTTCTCACTAGAAACTATGTAAGCCAGAATACAATGAAGTATATTTGAAGATCTAAAAAGATCAGAAAAAACTGTCAACATTGAATTATATAGCAAAAATAACTGTGAAAAAGGAAAAATAAGATAAATATTTTGCAAGCAAAAGCTGAGACAATTTATCACCTGCAAACCTACATTACTAGAAATGCTAAAGAAAGTTTTTCAGTCAGAAAAAAAATGACATCAGATGTAAATCTGAATCAACACAAAGAAATGCAGACTAGAGAAAATGGCAAATATGTGAGTAAATGAAAGTTTATTTCCCCAGATTTTTAAGCTCTTTAAGAGAATTAACTGACTATGGGTAAAATAATGCATTATAAAATTCATAACAAGGAGTATACAAAATGTAAGACAACAATATATCCAAAGGATGGAGGAATGGAGATATACTATCAAGTTCTTAAATTATAAGTAAAGTGCTATATTATTTTTTTAATGGTTATAAGTAAAAAATGTATACTGTAAACTCTAGAACAACCACTACACACACACATACACATATCTATCCAAACAAAAACACAGAAGTATTGACAATAATAAGCCAAAAGCAGACATAAATAAAATCATAGAAGTAATCTTAAAATGTTCCCTTGCTTAAATGACAGGATCGCTGTCTGGTCTTATATTCACCACAGAGTAACAGGATCACAATAATTAAGCAATAAACTACATATACTTGCATATATGAGAAATACAATTCTACAACTGATCAAATATGCACACTCCTAGTTTACCAAAACAGAGTTATATTAATTCTCATGTTATTGAGGATTAATAAAATAACTAAGGGAGTCTGTCTGAAACGAAATAGCTGGAAAGTTCTATAGAATCTGTCCATATCCCATTTGGGATATGGAACCACCTAGCTGTGGGCAAAGGCTCCAGTCTAAGTATCAGTGGGAACAATTATGGTTGCTGTGGCTGGCTGTAAAGGCACTTCCAGCAATCTCCACCATTCTATCACAGTGACTCAAGGAGATATTTGTGTCCAACAGAATACGGAAGTCACCCTCCACATTTCTCCTTCCCATCTCCTTCCAATTATCCAAATATTAGAGGATAGGAAAAATGAAAAGTTCAGGACTATCAAGGTAGCCAGCACTTAACAGGACAATACTACTACAGAGAAAAGGAAATTGCAGAGAAGAGTTGAATACTCTGTGCTGATTTCCAAGGTCCATTTACTGATTTCTAAACTGGATTTAAAAAGACAAATGAAAAGCAGCAAATAAGGGACCAAAGAACTAAATTCTGTGTTATTATCAAAGTGCTTAGAGTTCAGGGTCCACTCAGAAAGAGAAATCCTGGTATCCTAGGCTTTCAGTTAAGATAAATGAAAAGTTTTGTCTTAGGAGTAAAAACAAACACGGAATACATCGGCCAGGTAAAAGACTGAAACCCAGCCATCATCTCAAATCAGTCCCTAATGGAATTAAGAAGATAGACTGAAAATTTAAAGAATGCAGTTAAAGTAGTGTTTAGAAGGAAGTGTGCAGCATTTAAATACTTTCATTAGAAAAGAAAGGTCAGGGGAACCCCTTCAGGTCCCCTCCCACTGTGGGAGCTTTTCTGTCCCCTCAATAAATCTTGCTTTCTGAAAAAAGAAAAGGAAAGGTAAAAAATCAACTACTTAAGTTATCACCTTCAAAAATAAATAATAACTAAAAAAACCCAAATACATCCCAAGTAAGCAAAGGGTGAAAATAATAAATGCAGTAACAGAAATAAAGAAATTGAAAATGGAAAAAAAAAAAGACAGTCAATGGAATTAGATGCCCAAAATAGTCTTCTATCTATTAAAGAAATTAAATTCACAATCAAAAGTCTTCCAAAAAAAGAAAACCCCAGGCCCAGATGGTTTTGCTGACAAATTCCACCAAACGTTTAAAGAATATATAACACTACTGCTATACAATCTCGTCCAGAAATAGAAGGAACACTTCCCTAATCATTTTATGAAGTTAGCACTACCTAGACACCACAATTAAACAAAAGACAGTAAAAAACAACACAAAATCTACCCAATCAAATCAAATACAGCAATATGTAAAAAGGATAATACATCATAATTAAGTGGAGTTTATCCCAGAAATACAGAAAATTCTATGATCATTCATGATAAAAACTCTCACCACACTAGGAATAAAAGGAAATTTTTTTTATGTGATGGAAAGAATCTATCCCACTTAATGATAAAAGTCATTCTCTCCCTAAAGATCACAAATAAGGCAAGAATATCTGCTTATATTATTAATAATTTCTATGTAACAATGGCTTAGCAGTCCTAACCACTTCAGTAAGGTTAGTATAAAGATTTGAAAAACACAAAACTGCCTTCAGTTGTAGACGACAAGATTCTATGCTTGTCTTTTCAAAATTTAACAAACATACTGGTGTAGAGGCATAAATAACTTTCTCATAAACACCAAGTCATGTGAAAACACTGAGTTTAAAAAGTAGTTAACAGCCGTTATTCACAAACTCAGAACAAGCCTGCACTACTATACTATTATTATATCATCTGAGTCAATCACAGTAAGTACTTGCTAAATGAATGAACATAAGGCAATGAAGCCTGCACGGCTTATTGTAAACAGGGCTATAAAATCAAAGATTTGTAGTCCTACATATGAGTTCCAGAGATTCCTAAAATTTTCAATTACTGTTGGCAATCATGAAATTTGGTTTCCCTATTTTAATCATATTTCCTTTTGATACAGACATTTGCTTTCAATATTCTAATTCTTCTTTTCTACCTTAGGATGCAGCTAAATAAACCTTTATATAGCCTAGTTCATCATTATAATTGAAGATGGCAATAAATCAGTAATTTTACATGTGCTGATATAGTTTCGGAAATGAACACGTAATTGAAATTCTGACATAATGCTGTATTTGTTTTAATTCTTTTTTTTTTTTTTTTTCAGTTAGAGTCTCACTCTGTCACCCAGACTGGAGTGCAGTGGCACGTTCCCAGCTACCGCAGCTTCAGTGATCCTTCCACCTCAGCCTTCCAAGTAGCCGGAATTACAGGCATGCGCTACCACACCCGACTAGTTTTTTTTTATTTATTGTAGAGACGAGGTCTTGCCAAGTTGCCTGGGTGGGTCTTGAACCCGCCGGCTCAGACAATACACTTGCCTTGGCCTCCCAAAGTGTTGGGATTACAGGCTAAGTCACCAAGCCTGACCTGTTTTAATTCTTAACATGGTCTTACAAGTCATTAAAATGGGGACATATTTAACCTCATGCTTGATATGTATTGTGTTGTCACTGTCATCATTATAATAAATTACTTTACAAACCAAAAGTAACTGTACTATATATGATACATACATCCTTGAGGTATTCTAAGATCACCTTAAAATTTCAACAATGAGTAGATTATTAGCAAATAGATTATGAAATTATATTTTTTGTTCCTACTAGCACTAGTCAGTAGATTCTTCTAAAGAAGATTATATGTAGAGAGAAAGAGATACATGCACTCACATACACTCCCTACACAATATATACTTATATATATGTATGTATTTATATAGCATAGGAAATAAATATTAGAACTTTAAGCCATAGTCAAACATCAGTTAGGTCAGTAATAAGTGATTTGTATTTTTTATATTAAGAAAAGCAAGCCGGGCTCGGTGGCTCAGCCTGTAATCCCGCGCCTTGGGAGGCTGAGGTGAGTGGATTGCCTGAGCCTGCGGGTTCGAGACTCGCCTGTGCAGGCGAAACCTCATCTCTACAATAAGTCAAAAAAATTAGCCGGGCGTGGTAGCGCACGCCTGTAGTTCCGGTTACTCGGAAGGCTGAGGTGGAAGGATCGCCGGAGCCCAGCAAGTCGAGGCTGCGGTGGCCGGAAGCGGCCACTGCACTCCAGTCTGGGCGACGGAGTGAGACGCCAACTAAAAAAAAAAAAAAAAAAAAAAGAAAAGAAAAGAAAAGCAAAATAATGTTTGAAAAGCATGCATATCCTCACATAACATACTTCCGGGTCTTTGAAAAGTCACACTATTATTGCTACTGCTTACCAGTTCTTCAGATGTCAAATGCATCAAACGTTCAGCTATTGCAGCATACTGGGCTGAGTCTTTTATAAGCTCCCCTTGTTTATCACCGACTACTAGCTCTGGCCATGTCAATCCTTCATTCTTTTTGATCAAACAAATCTCCAAGCTAGAAATTTAAGTGAGAAAAGTCATGTTATACAATGCAAGTCTACAAATTATACAATCCATAACAAACAGAAGATTCATCTATAGAGATGAACTCTCTAGTGTCTGCAGGGTGTTTTATCAAGAATCTTGTTTATTTTAGTTTTGCATGTGGTGAAAAACCTATTATCCAAGGGTAAATAACTTAGATTTAATAAACAAACAAGAAAGTGCCACTGGAAATGTTACAGCAATTGGCTTAAAGAGAGGTGTGACTGGTATGAGTGAGACCTCCCAAAAAGTACTGAAGCAGTCCAGGTGTGCAGTGAGTGTGTTACTGAACTTAAGTGAGGGAATGTAAGAAGCACAGACCTAAGAGACATTTGGGGAATGGTGGAGGGGTTGGTCACGGGTATGGGCGTGTAAGCAAACAGGAAAGGGACTGTAACTAAAGGAGCTCTCTTTGCGTCTAGAACCAATAATTAACTTTGTTTTTGCAAACTAACAGCCATAATACACGATTATTAATCTAAACATCAGGCAGGTTGTCAGTGTGAATCTTAATTTTTATAGTACAAATTTCAAAGAACTGAAAAGAAATGTAGGAATTAGGAAAAAACTTAATTTTGGCAATATAGGAAAAAAGATGTTAATGTTTTTTTCTATTAACTTATTTAAAATCTGATTCTGTACATTTAAGTTGTTAAACAGAAATTCCAAATGCATTACAAAGGGCCTGTCAGAAATCCTGAGATCAAGGCTGAAGCAGCAAGAAAGGAAAACTGAGCTGAGTCAGGGCAGACTACAGACATAGGAAAATAAGGAAGTTGGCTCATGTTACTCTGGAATAGGAAGGAAGCCCAAGTAAGATGCTTTGGGAACAGACGTTGCTTAACAGAGAGAAAAGTGGAGTGGTGGTAACTGTGCCACAGCAAAGCGACCTTTTTCACATGCCATCACGACAACATGTGCGCTGCACTAACCCATGCCCGCCGCACTAACCCATGCCCTGGAGCACAATTGCAAGCATACAACTGCAAGAATACAATAAAATAACTATTATAATAATAATTACTAAATAGAAATGCAAACTTATCAGCAACTCTTTTTAAAGGCTGTTATTATCCCCATCTCATGAATTAATTACAGTATTTAAAAATATTCTGAAAACTATTTAAGAGACTATACAAAATAACATTTTTCTTACGTAATGAGTTTTTATCATTAGCACTGAAAATTACTAGTATAATCAACAATGTCCACATTTAGCTATATTTCTAAGGAAAAAGTTAATCTTGATAATAATGATGATAAGAAGGATAATAATAATAATAATGACAACAGCTTATACTTACCTATATGCCAGATGCTGTCTTAAGACCTTACATGTTTTAACTCAGTTATTGCTCACCACAACCAAATAAAGTTCTGTAAGTACTATTATCATCTGCATTTTATAAGCAAGGAAAACAACAAGCACTGAGAGGTTAAGCAACTTGGCAAGGTCACAAGCTAGTAAAACAGTCTGGCTCCAAGTCCATGTTCTTCACTGCTGTACTATTCTGACTCTCTGAAAAAATATATATAAATAACTATTAAAGAATTTTTACTCACTGACCAGAAAGGATAAATACTATTCTTAGTTGCTACCTATAAGAGGCTTGAAAGAGTTCATACAATCTGAGCTATAAAGCATTTCCCAACTATCATTAATATGCGCACCTAGTCAGTGCAGCCCCTTTTCCATGACTGCATTTCTATATTTGAAAACTAGTACCATATGCCACTATCCAAGCAAAAGAAATACACAATGCCACATGTACTCACTACAGACTAGTTAGCAAATCTTTCCAATGTGAGAGAACATTAACAATTTGAATGAGATATGAAAAATTTAATCAAGTACAGAAAATCATGTGTTTTTAAGCCCATGATAACACCTACACTGCATTGTAGTTATCTTTTGAAACACAACATAGTATTCAAACATCTCAAATTTAATGGAAAAACACCAGTCTATGTTCACATAATAAATGCTGAAAATATTCCTCTAGGCATCAGTTGGGTACCTGCTTGATGTCTTATATTTAACAATGTTCTAATTGGTTAGCAGATTCACAAATGCTATCCATAAGTCTCTCACGTACACATAAATATGATTAAACAGAATATGTGGAGATACAACATATTTTTAAAAGAAACTTTCAAATAATTGCTTTTGATATACTAAAAAGTGTAACCAAGTCACCAATGTCTCTATAAATAAAATGAATTTAAGATACCTGCTTTTAAAACTTCAAATTTTCTTTGACCTAGATAGACCAGAAAAAATGAATACACATTTTAAGAGATGTGTTACTTGATCTATGTATTACTTTTCAAAGTTGAACTGAAGTACGGTAGCAATGTGTATGTATATGACATTCACCCCAAAGATGGCATTAATCAAATGAATGCTAGCATCACCATGTGACAGGCAGGACAGTCAAATAAAATGGCAGAAGCATGATTATTGTTCGAGGAGTGCAAGACCATTTTGACATGGTATTGAAATTCGAGAACACTGTGGAAGTACCACAACAATAGGGGTGTAAGTATGCAAAAGAACCTCCAACACACCTAGCAACTGCATGCATTTGTGATAGGTTTGAGACATGTGGTACTGTGTGTGATGTGCAAAAGGGAAGATCCGGAAGGCCTCAAACAGCAACAAGTCCTGCTTCTTCTGCTATAGTGTAGGAACAGTTTACACACCCATCACAGAAGTCTACCAAACAATGTGCACCCTTGTAATTGCAGAAATCAAATGTGACTTGTATTTATCTTTTGTTATCGGTATATACAGAGTGTTACAATTTTAATAAAGTTTTTTCCTTTCTTAATGTGTGTATACATTTTTTTGGCACCTTTTTGTATATTTCTGAGACTTCCATGATTTAGACTCACAGAAGATTCACAGATCATATGCTACTAATCAAGAACTATACTTCATGTAAAAATATCTAATTTACTATGCAACATTAACTTAAGTCAGAAGATTTAGGTTGTATTTTAAATCAACCAAATACACACTTTTTGACCAAATTTGACCATTAAAAAAAAATAAGAGCCTAATATTATTCATTAATCTGTCACTGAATTTAGCAATTACTAAGGCTTGATCTATATAACTGACTAATTTTATTAATCCAAATGATTGGGGAGTGAAGTATCTGGAACAACAGATTTGCAAAAAGGCATGGCAGTGGAGACAGGATTTTTAGAGTCTATAAGACACTTTGTTTTCCTCTTTAAAATACATACTTTTACCCCCTTTATTGAAGTGTGATTTATAAATAAAACTCACAGATTTAAAGTGTAGAATTCACTGAATTTGAAAAATGCACACATTTGTAACCCAGCGAAGATACTGACATATTTCCACCATGCAGGAAGTTCCTATGTATCCTTTGCCTGTCAATCTCCTATACCCTAGAAGTAATCACTGTTCTGATCTGTATCATCACAGGTGAGTTTTGCCAGTTCTAGAACTCCATATCATACAGTATGTATTTTTTTGTCTATGGTTTATTTCATGCCACAAATTTTTGATTCATTTATGCTACTTTATCAGTTCTTTCTTTTTTGTTGCAGTGTAGCACTCCACTGTATGAATATGTTACATATATTTACCCATTCACCTTTCCATGAACATTAGAGTCATTCTCAGTTTTTAGTTTTTATATGAAAGCTGCTGTAAATGTTTTTACGAATTAGTTTTGGCTTTGTTTTGTTTTTTAACACATATTTTCATTTCTCTTGGGTAAACATTGAGTAGTAGAGTTGCTGGGTTCAGAGTAGGTATATATTTAATTTGATAAGGAACTGCTCAACAGTGCCAAAGTGGCTATATTATTTTACACTCTCACTAGATATACACAAGTTGCAGGTGCCCCACATCCTTGCCAAAATTTATCTTTTCAGTTTTAACCATACATTAGTGTCTCACTCTGCCTTTAATTTTCCTAATGACTAATGATGATCACCTTTTTTTTTTGAGTTGGGATCTCACTGTTGCCCAGGCTGGAGTGCAGTGGCACACTCTTGGCCACCCCAGCGTCGACCAGTTGGGCTCCAGCGATTTTTCCACCTCAGTCTTCCAAATAGCCAGAACAACAGGCACGTGCTACCTTGTCTGGCTAATTTTTTTATTATTGTAGAGACGAGGTCTCGCCAAGATTGCCCAAGGTGTTCTTGAACTCGTGGGCTCAGGCAATCCTCTCACCTCGGCCTCCCAAAGTGTTGGGATTACAAGCTTGAAACACCATGCCCAGCCGAGGATCACTTTTTCATGTGCTAACTAGCCATTCATATATCTTCTATTTTGATGTATCTATTCAAATTATTTGACCATTTTAAAACTGTGTTGTCGTTTTATTATGAATTTGTAGGGTTCCCTTACATTTGATTATGAATTTGAAGGACTTACTGAGAAAGCAAGTCCTTTGCTTGAGATAAGTATTGTGAATATTTTTTTCCTGGCCCATGGCTTGCCTTTTTGTTTTCTTAGTGGTATCTTTAAAGAAGAAAAATATTCAATTTTTATATACAGAAAATTTTTGTTTTGACAAAGTCCAATTTATCCTATATTTTCTTTATGGTTTTGGGTACTGAACACACAATTCACAAAAGAAATGAAAATGTATATTGGTAGCCGGCCACGGAGACTCACTGAACCTTAGAAATCAGGGAGGGCCGAGGACCTCGAGACCGTTAGAACGTGTTCGAGAGCTGTTGACGCCATTACCTTCCCCGTTAATATTTAGCATATTTAACCAGAAACAACTCTGATGATCTAAACATGGGGCTCTGAAACTACAGCAGGCATGGTTAACTGTGAAAGCTCACTGTTTCTGTTTCTCACAGATTGCAGTCTTAGCCATTACATAAGTATAATTCCAACTCAGGTCACTTTTGAGAGCCTCAACATATTACAAGCTTTTTTGTACTAGAATCATAGGTTTGAGTTTAGTATAGATATATAGAATATAAGACTTTAGAGTAGCCATTTTGTTAGGAGATTGCAATATGTTGAGGCTCTCAAAAGTGACCTGAGTTGGAATTATACTTATGTAATGGCTAAGACTGCAATCTG
>CAUYQG010116415.1:0-11818 GCA_963574415.1 Tarsius wallacei | reverse complement strand
CACCGCAGCCTCGACCTGCTGAGCTCCGGCGATCCTTCCACCTCAGCCTTCCAAGTAGCTAGAACTACAGGCGCGTGCTACCACGCCCGGCTGATTTTTTATTTATTGTAGAGATGAGGTCTCGCCAAGTTGCCCAGGCAGGTCTCGAACCCGCGGGCTCAGGCAATCCACTCACCTCAGCCTCCCAAAGGTGCAGGATTACAGGCTGAGCCACCGAGCCCGGCTGTTTCTTTTTTTCTTCTGTGCATAGCACCTGTTTAAGCATCTCCTGTAGAGCTGGTCTCAAAGCAGCTTTAGGAATTGGATGTCTGGGAAGGACTTTAATTATCTGATGAAGCTTAGCTTGACTGGGTAGGAAATTCTTGGTTGAATTTATTATCTTAGAGAATATTACAGATTGGGAACCAATTTATTCTGTCCTGTAGTGTTCTGCAGATAAGTCTGCAGCAACCTGATTGGTCTTCCCCGGTAGGTAGTCTAACCTTTTTCTCTTGCTTCCTTTAGGACTTTTTCTTTCATACCTACTTTGTGTAGGTGAATTACTATGTGTCTAGGGGTTGTTCTTCTCATAAGATGTGTTGCAGGGGTTCTCTGGATCCCTTTGATCATCTCTCTGGCCAGATGAGGGAAGTTTTCTTGAATGACCTCATGAAATATTTGTTCCAAGGTGTTTTCTGTGTCTCTTTCTATTTCAAGTATACCAGTCAGACGTATGTTTGGTTTCTTGATAAAGTTGCACATCTCTTGGAGAGTTTCCTCTTTCTTCTTATTTTTAAAATATTTTTAATAGATTGGGTTAAATTCATATTTTGGTCTTCAGCTCTGAAATTCTTTCTTCTGCTTGGTCAATTCTGCTTCCCATGCTTATCAATGTGTTATTTATTTATTTATTGGGTGGAGTTCTTTATTCTGTTATTTATTTTATTTATTTATTGAGTTGGAGTCTCACTCCATCACCCAGGCTGGACTGCAGTGGCCATCCCAGTGTCGACAAGCTGGACTCAGGCGATCCTTCTGCCTCAGCCTTCCAAGTAGCCAGAACTACAGGTTCATGCTACCATGCCTCGCTAATTTTTTGTTTTCTTATAGAGAAGAGGTTCCACCAAGTTGCCCAGGCTGTTCTCAAACCTGTAGCCTCAGGCAATTCTCTCACCTCAGCCTCCCAAAGTGCTGGGATTACAGGCTTGAGCCACCGTGCCCAGCTTGTTTATTATTTCGAAGTATACTTTCTTGAGCCTGTCTAGCTCCATTGAAATTTCATTTAGTTTTAGCCCTTGCATTTCTTGATTTTTATTCATTCTATCCAACAATTCTCTGATCTCTGTGAGTAACTTCTGGGTACTGTGGTTCTGGGAGATAGTCATCATTTGTGCCCCAGTAGCTGTTCTTTCCAGTACTGGCTCATTGCTGGGACTCTGATGGTTGCCAGCGATGTTTCCTTGGTTTTTCTTCATTTGTAGCAGATCCCTTATCTTTCTTTTTAATTCCATTGCTCAGTGAAAAATGGAGAATCAGTCACTTCTGATATTTCCTCTACCTTTCATCCTTCCTTGAGCCATGCTGTGTGTTTGTTCAATTATGAAGTAGGCCTGGGGGCGGGGTGTTGCACTGTCTCTTTACAATTTTGAGCACTTACTACAGGGTGGGGGATGAGGCTGCAAGGATTCTGAACCTATTGACAGGTCATAATGTTTGCTATCTGGTGAATGGGCCACCTGGGACTCACTCTTCATATCCGCACAATATGACCTTACAGTGGGTATACTTGCATAGCCCCTGAGTCCAAGACAGGTTATAAGAGGGGAAAAAAGAGAAAAGAGAGAAAAGAGAAGAAAGAGGAAAGAAAAATTGAAACATAAAAAAAAAACAAACAAGAAAGAGCAAAGACAGAGAAATAGAAGATGGAAAGAGAAAACCAACCAACAAACAAAGCAACCAAATGAGATAATCAAACAAACCAATACCCCTCCTCGGAAGGAAGAAAGAAAGGAAGGAAGGAAGGAAGAAAGAAAGAAAGAAAGAAAGAAAGAAAGAAAGAAAGAAAGAAAGAAAGAAAAGAAAGAAAAACATTGATAAAGAGTTCTCAGCGTTTGTATGTTTCTTTGGCGGGGAAGAAAGAAAGAAAGAAAGAAAGAAGGAAGGAAGAAAGAAAGAGTTCTGTGACTGCAGGGCTGTTACTGCAGGTTCCCTATTCACTGTTAGAACTTAAGATGTTAGAATCTTTACCCCCTTGCTGCCTGCAAATGGTAGCTATTGCACACCGGTGTGAGGGAAGGGAGCTATAATAACTTGACACTGCATTTCTCGGGATCTCACCCTCTTCCTTCCTCTCCCAGCTTTGTCAGAGCTCGAGGGGCACCCAGTTAATGGCAGGGGACTGCTCTGCCCTCCTGAACTCTTTCACTTGTTGCTAGGGGCAAGAGGGAGTCAGGCACTCACCAGCCTCTTTCTCATACAATTTTGCTCTCTGCATCTATTGCCAAACAGCTGGCTCAGGGTGGAGGGTGAATCGTCTGGGGTTCCACATCTGCTGTTACCTGCCAGGTCTTGTGCACTGGGGGCAATGTTCTCTGAGGTCACAAAGAGAGGCCCCAGTGCAACACAGAGATAGCCCGTGGTCTCAAGATGCAGTTCTGCTGTTCTGTAGAGGCTGCCCTGGAGCACTTCTCTGCCCAGGCATTAGAGAGTCAGGTCAGTTTCTCTGCTGGCTGCCGTTCCTGTCACCAATGTGTTTGATAGCTCCCTCTTCAGCGGTTTCCACAGTCTGCAGATCTCAGACCCGGTGGCAAGGCTCTGGAGCCCAGTCCAGGCTCAGGTTGACGTCTTCCCGTTATTTCCTTGGGACTCTGCCTCAGGTTCCATCGCTGCACTCCTTCTGCAGCCCTTGCTGCCAGTATGGTGTTGGGGTCAGCAATCCTTCCAGCAGTTCCTCCTGGGAAAAGCTCTGCTGATTTTAGAAAAATGGTGCTCAGCTTCTGTGCTCTGGGAAGCGCTAGGGTCCAAGCAGAGCAGCTACAGCACCAGCGGCTTCACCAGGAGGGCCCTGGCCATTTACTCTTAAGTCAGCCTCTCACACACCCACTTACACACAGAAACACACGCAGAATTGTCCATACAATCACGCACACATACAGGGACTGGCACAGTCTGACTGATTACACTGCCATCTTCCCAGAAATCCTCTGGGCTTATAAAATGATATCATGACCCATTACTTTTCTACACACGTGTGTAAGACAAACAAAAGTTTAAGAGACAATAGTACTACTCTTACTATATTGGAGGCATTTCTGGTATTTTATATTCTATTTTGTTTACATTTTTAATGCTTCTTATGATAGCTAAATGTACTTCATAACTCACTAATGAGTCTTCACTCACAGTATGAAAAACACTGCCTTAGAGGATTCAAGTGTTGACACCGCCCCTGTCTACAAGAAGCAGTTGTTGTAGGGTTCTTATGTGTCCTTAAGGTTTAGTTTGAGTCATTTGCTAAGAACCAGCTGTGTACAAACCACTGTGCTGGACTCTAAGAATCATGAAGAGCTATGCCTTCAGTGCCCTATGGCAGGAATTTTCTGAGGTTTCAGAGAAACCAGGGTGAACGAAGTGATGTGTAATCTCCGCCCTCATAGAGCTCTTCTCTAGTGTGTGAAATAAACTCAGAAACTGAAGAATTTTTGGATAATAAATCATTCAGTTGAATAATTGTTAACAGCTTTATTGGCACTATCTGGGGAAAAGGTGTTCTCTTATCTAGGAAGGCCTGTCCCATTTTACAGATGAGAGAATGGAGGCTCAAAGAGTCTGTCATTTGTCTGAAGTTACTTCATTATGAGTCCAAATCCAGGATTATTGGTAGTATACATTCTGGCTCACAGGACTGAGTAGGTTTGTGCTAAAAATAAAGTGAATTGGGAGTTCAGAAGAGGAAGTGATGATTAAGTCATATCATAAAAATGTTTGACCCTCAGAAAGCTTGGAAAGAGCTTCAGAGGGCCCCTTGCCCATTGCCTTTTTCTCCAGGAGGAGCTAATGTAATTATTCTTGAAAAAGGAGACAAATTAGGTCCTTTAAAGGGACAAGTGGTACCTTGTAGTGTTTCGCAGTCATCTCTGAATAAACTCTTAAAATCCCTGACCTGGAATATTACTCATCTAAATCCTTATTTCAAGAACCAGGAAACAAAGTCAGACATTTTCTCAAGGTTACCAAGGCAAGAAACCAAAGATTGCCACCTGTGAGGAAGAATTCATACTTTGTTCTCCTCCTCAACAAGCACTTCATGAGCACTGCCTAAGAGACCATGCTATCTACAAACTGAGCACCCACAGCTTCTTCCAGGAGCTGAGGTTTTAAAACTGCGGATGTGGAAGATCCTCTCAACTTCACAGTACCACTCAGTGGACTTCTATGCATCTAACCATCCTAATCTGTTACTTGTCTATACCTTGGAGAATAGCTCGTGGTATATATTTGTGGCTGTAATAGTTTCCTACTTAGGAAAATGGAAATATTCAGATACAAAAGGATGGTTGTAGTGAGAAAACGGGCAAGGAGACTATGTTGAAAGTGCTAATCCTCAGGAAAGTGTGTATATGCACCTAGGACCAGGTCTTTTCTTGGTCATTCTGTGCCCAGAGAGGTTTCTCTTGACCTTTCTGCCTGTGCCAAATCCCCTGTTACATGTTCTTAGAGCCCCATGACCTCTCTTCTTAAAACTCAGCACGCGCTGCCATTTTCCATTTATTGTTGTGCCTATTTAGTCTTTAAGAGTCTTTCTCTTTATAGAGCCCCCACAAGACGATAGGTTTCAAAAAAGGTAGAGATTCCATTTTGACTCTATCATTACTGTATCCCCAGCACTAAGCACTATGATTAATACATAGTAAGTGTTCAGTAAACATTTATTGGATGAATAAATTGGCATTTTAAGGTAGACTGCGATGTTGTTTTAAACAAGATACTTCAGTTTGGTCCAATCTTGTTTATTATTAATTAGCTACTAACGAGCCATTGATAATCACTCATGCTGTTGTTCTTTTCTGTTGTTTTACAGTCAACTTTGACCACTTTGAAATTTTGCGAGCCATTGGGAAAGGCAGTTTTGGGAAGGTGAGACCTGAAATGATTCACCCCTGGCAGGGCTATGTACCTCAGGAGCAGAGAGTCCGAGACTGTGCAGATTATTGAGGTGCGGGACGCTGAGGAGGGAAATTCAGTGAAAATGATTTTATAATAGATTTTTATAAAATAGTCACCACAGTTTGAGGAAAGTATGTGACCGGCAGCTGTATAGTGAACATATAATGTTCGCAGTTTGACCCCATTACAGTCAAATCAGTTTACTCTCACTAGAGTTTAAGACTTCTCTCTATCCTGAAGGAGACTGAGATTTCAAAATCATTTTCTGGTTGTACCAGGTGTACCTTCAGAGATAGTTATCTTGTTGTCAATGGAAGACTTAACTATTTTCATGTGAGAAAGAAGTCACCTGCGTTTTATTTTCTTTTTCTTATTTGTACCATGTTTTTTTGATTTTGTTTTTGTTTTGAGTTGGAGTCTCACTCGGTCGCCCAGACTGGAGTGCAGTGGCACGCTCCCGGCCACTGCAGCCTCGACCTGCTGAGCTCCGGCGAGCCTTCCGCCTCGGCCTTCCAAGTAGCCGGAACTACAGGTGCGCGCTACAACGCCCGGCTAGTTTTTTATTTATTGTAGCGACGAGGTCTCGCCAACTTGCCCAGGTGGGTCTTGAACCCACAGGCTCAGGCAATTCACTCGCCTCAGCCTCCCAAAGTGCTGGGATTATAGGCTGAGCTACCGAGCCCGGCTTGTACCATGTTTTTTATCTTCAAAAATCTACTATGAAAAATAAACGTATTCAGTCTGATTTTTTTGGTAAGAGCCTTCCAGATTGAAACCCTTATTATGAGTTTCTCAATGGGGACATACTTAAGAGAGAGTAATATTTCATATTTCATGTTGAACTTGCATTTTAAAATTATTTGCTGTTTACTTTTTCAGTATTATAAAGGAATTTCAAAAGCATGGACATCATATTCAGTCCTTAGAGTCCTTTGAGTTTTCTTACCTGTGGTTGTAAACAGAAATCTTTGCACAATATTGTTGAGCTCAACAGTTTTGTCAAGTCCATTTCAGTCACTCAGAGCAGGATTAAGGACTTTATTTGTAGTTGGAAGATTCTTGACTTTGAGGCAGTTGTTTCCTCCAAAAGACTGTCTAAGAAACCTAAAAAGCAAAAACAAGCAAACTAGTTTTAGAACACAGAGATTCCGGAATTGAACTGGTACATGGGAAAGGAGATGACATTTTTAGTCTGAAACCAGAGCTAAGTGGGAATTAGCATCAGAGAATTTGCAAGTGCTGAGACATCCGAACCACAGCAGAGAATGAGTCTTGTTCTGTCTCTTACTGCTGTGATCCCTCATCTCCTCATCACTTTCTCTCTTGGGTTTCCACCATCAGGTCTGCATCGTGCAGAAGAACGATACCAAGAAGATGTACGCCATGAAGTACATGAATAAACAGAAGTGTGTGGAGCGCAATGAAGTGAGAAACGTCTTCAAAGAGCTGCAGATCATGCAGGGGCTGGAGCACCCGTTCCTGGTCAACTTGTGGTGAGTGGCTTGCAGGGCTGGAGTGGAGACATACCGCCTTCATCCCCAGCACCTTTACTTATACACATCTTGATGCCAGCTGTGCGTTTGCAAAATCCTCCTTAGGGTCTTCTTCCGAGCTTTTGTTCTCAGTTTTGTTGGCTTTATAATGAAAGAACACTTTTCTTTTATTGTTACCAATAAGTACTCCCTGATTCTCTTGTCCTTGAGGTCAGTATTTCTTTTTAAAAAGCATTTTAATTAAGTGGCTGAAAAGGAGTGGGTTCAGATGTCTTACCACTCATTAGATACTTTTTCCCCATAGGCTTTAGGGGAGGGACTTTGGGTACAAAGTATGGCCTCACTGGCTGACATGAGATTGATCTTTAGAATTCGTATGAAGCCCTTTCTCCTTAAAATAATTGGCAATAAAACTGATGTATTTGTAGCATACTTATTAAGCAGCCACATATATGCCTGCTCTCACAGCCATTTCCATAGCACAAGGCATAGACAATGACAGAGAAGCTTACAGTGTCTACTACCTCCTGCTCTTTTCTTGTGTGTTGAGGTTTTTGCATGTCACCTTCATTTTGCTTTACATTTTAATGCCTCCATTATATTGAGAGCCAGTTATTCAAACTAATTCATGATGAGTATCATTTAAATATGCATACCAAGTTGGTCTGACTTGCCGGCAAAGGCAAAAAAAAAAAAAAAAAAAAAAAAATTCTTAATTTAGAGAATGCTAATGGAAAAAAAATCATTCGGATTTCACTATGTGTTTAGGGACATCTTTTTGAAGGAATCAATGCATAAAACCTGCCTCCATTCATTGTTAATTAATACAGTTCACTTAATCTATAATTTGTTTAAAGCCTTTATGCCACAGTTGAAAAGAAGATGGTTCTGTGTGACTTGGAAATAGGTCTATTATAGTTTATGTGCTACCTAGACACGGTAGAGTATAATCCTAGCTCTAGCTCAGTATTTTTCATCAGTATTTTAGAGTGGCCTATTCAAAATGCTGCCATGTAAAAGCTCAAATGAATGGAGGCTTTCTTCCCTAACCTTAGCAGTCAGCAAATGACCTTTCCCTCTCTCTCCACCCTCAGAATGATAAGATGCTGTCACTTCACAGCCTTCCGTTGTTCAAAGTCACATTTTCTTTTTTCAAAAGTTCAACCAACTAATTTTCTTTTTCTAACACCAGGAACCCTTCATAAAGAAGGGTTAGCATGGGCCCTTTTACATTTGTCTCTCATTACTGTGTGGGCAAAGTTGATTTCATTCAGTTCCTGTTTTCTTAAAACACAGGTGCTGCAAGGCTTTAAGCTGGCCAAAGTCTATAGATTCTGGGATTTGCTAACTTGGCATCGTCATTCCAGACAACATTCTGTTCTCCATCCATACAGACCTGGTGATGACATATCCTATTCTTTTCTTCCCGCTTCTCACATTAGTCTCCCACTGGAACATTGGTTGCCATTGCCCTCGATAGAGGAGAGAGAAGAGACCCTTCCTTAGTCAATTCTGGCATTACAGTCAGAATTGGAAACCAGTAGGGGACATTCTTTAAAGAGAAACAGGAAACCCTTTTGTCTTTCAAACCTTGAGATAAAAGTCTTCACAAATCTGCATTATTCTTTCAAGTAAATGCTTTCTGCCTTAGTAAGCACAGCATATTCAATGTCCGTGAATCCACAACTCTTAAGCATCTTGCAGTGCTTCTGACTGTGATTGTAATTGACTTCATCACTTGTAAGTCACATGGTGATAAGATGAGGTTAATGTGTGTAACTTGGGTTGTTTTTATAGATGAAATGAGATAAAATGCTATACAGTACCCAGCACATGGTAACGTTTGTCTTATAAGTGCTAGTTCTTTTTCTCCCTTGTTCCATCACTGGTGGTCCATTATGGACATTCAGAGGACAAGTCTGAATGGTGCTTGACCTCAGGGTATCATGCAAAAGCTGTATGTGCAGTGGAGGAGGTGATGTCCTTGACCTAGACTCTGAAAGCGCATATGTTGTTTTGTTTTCCACCCTCATTCTGCAAATCAGACAAACATACGTCAAAGATTCCCCAGTGTATTATATACAATTTAGTAAAGATTTTATGTCCTGTGTTTAACTATTAAATTTATCTTTACATCCCCAAAGTCTCAGGAGTTTAAGAAGCATTGTATGATTAATAAAATAACAGCAACACTTATTAAGCTCCTGCATGCTTTGTGTACTCTATTTCACTGATATGCTATGTAGGCCTCTCAATAGTGCTTTCAATAATCTTATCATTCATGCTCAAAATGTCCCTAACTGATGTTGTCAGAAAATTCCAGCTTTTCATGTTAAGGGAAAACACAGATTGTCCCTTCTTTAAGTGAGCATTAAACTAATAAGTGTGTGTGTATGTGTGTGTGTGCATGTGCATGTGTGTGTAAGATAAATACGTGTATATAAATATATGACATTGAACACTTTTCTGCTCATTGCAGTTAATTTGAAAAACACAATTACCTAGAAAAATGCAAACTCTTTAATAATTCTACCACCCTGCGACAGCCACTTCAGCATGTTGGTGTGTGCTTTCCAGTAAATTGTCTGTATTTGGTGTGATGGTTTACATCATGCACAACCTCATTCATTCTTTCATTTACATATATATTTACTGAACATCAAAAACAAGTTATAATTAGGTTGTCAGGTAAAATACAGGATGCACAGTTATATTTGAATTTCAGATAAACAACCCATAGTTTTTAGTATATGCCCCAAGAATCACATGAGACGTATTTGTATTGAAAATTGTTCATTATTTTTCAAATTTAACTGTGTACTTTTATTTGCTAAATCTGGCAACCCTAATTATAACAGAACCCCATATTGTGGAGCAGGAATAGACAGAGCCTTGGACTTCCCAGTGTTAAAATGAACTGGGAGGACTGACATCAATGAAATGGCACATTAATATATAAACGGTGAGAAGTATGCAAAGAGAATAAGTTTAAAGAAACATGTGTGTTTCAGAGTTTTAGAACATAAAACTAGTCTGAGGGATGGAATTAAAATTCAACCCGTACCAACCTCCAGGACTGGCTCCACTCAGGACCAGTCTTCAGATGCAGCCCACGTCATCAAGGGAAGGCTGCCAGACAGGGCTAGCGTCCAGGAAAAGTAAATTAAGTCTTCCTGTGAGTCCTTCTCTGAGGGATGTTACACAGCCTGAGAACAAGAAGTCTGCCCCAGTCGTTCCCAGCACAGGCAATTCCCAGGTGGCTTTTGTTCACTGAGATTGAACCACATAGCTCCTCAAGGCCTCCCTCTTGTTATCCTTGTTCCCTGTTCCTGTGAGTGAAAAATGCCAAACTATAAACTGGTTAAGATGGTTTATTCCCAGCCAAATATGAGTAACTCTAGGCCCATGGCACCTGTCCCCAGGAGGTCCTGAGAACATGTGCCCACCAAGGTTGACTTGTAGCTTGGTTATATACATTTTAGGAAGACAGAAGTTACAGGAAACCATAAATCCATACACATGAGATTTATATTGGTTCTTTCCCGGAAGGCGAAATATCTTGCGGTGTGTGGGGATGTCTAGGAGGGGAGGGAGGTGTTGCAGGTCATAGGTGGATTCAAAGATTTCCTCACTGGCAATCAGTTAGCAAGAATTATCTAAGGGATTTTGAAAGCAGCAAAGGAAATGGGCAGCTTGAGAAATGATAAGTGAGTCAAGTTTCTTGATATGTAGATGTTTCATGTGGTGGCAGACTTCAGAAAGAATAGGTAAGTGTCTTAAAAGGTGCCCAGAATCCCCAGAAGACAGTGTTACAGGGTCATAAAATACTTTGATTTTCCTTCTTTATCTGTTATGCGATGTTATGCCACAATCAGGTTGGAAAGTAAACTACATTATGTAGGAGGAGTTAGTAAAAAAAAAAATCTCCTTTGTTTAGTAATAGTTATAAGAGGAGATTTCGCAAAAAAAAAAAAAAAAAAAAGAATAGGCAGTTCCCAAGTTGTTTACCAAGAATTTACCTTAAAATAACAGAAGCTATTGATTGGCTATACATTGTTATTTATATCACAGATTCCAGGAACTTGAAGATAGTGGGCAAGGCTGCTAGTCAGGATTCAAATACCTTTAAACCGCTGTCCCTGGGCATGGGTGCAAGGGTGTCCCACACTCCTGTCCCTCTGTGCCTGATAAATTTTGCATACCTCAGATAGCTCAGACAGCTCTGAGCTATTTTTCTTTTCTCATTTCCCTCCTTTTCATCAAGATCTTTTAAATAAAACTTCCTAAATGAACACAAATGTTTTTGGCTCCTTTTATGTTCAGAAGCTTTGTTCCATGTCACTAAGAAGGCTCATTCCCAGATGGTCCTGTCCCGCGTGGGGAGGGGGGTGAGGACACATCTCAATGAGGAATTTTAAGAGCCCCCAAAGCTGAATTGGGATGGCATCACATGGTGGCAAAAGTGAGGCTTTGGTCAAGTCACTGATTTATATAGCTGCGGCCATGTGTTGAATCATCTCTAGTATTCAGAATACCATGAGTTTAATTTTCTCAACAGAAGTAAAAGAAGACCTATGTAGTAGAAATATCATGCATATAAGAATTATAATAAAAAAGAGAATGTATATGCCAGGACAGCAACAACAGAAAAACCCTGCTCCATTGGGGACTCAACTAAAAACATCATGAAGAAAATTAAAATCCAGTCCTTTTTAGAGATTACTTGTAGCGCCAGAAAATAATTCAAGATTTAGTTCGAATTGTAGAAAAATAATAAAACTCAAAAGCAGTGATTAGAGCTGGTATCTAGTAACAGGTATGCTATAAATTTCTTCTGAGACATAATTTTTCTCTCTTCACTTCCCCATTTCTAGCAAAGATAAATGAGGACTGATTTACTTGCAAAAGAAATTTAGTATTCTTCTAGGCCTGATTTTTTTTTCTTTTTTTTTTTTTTTGAGTTGGAGTCTCACTCTGTCGCCCAGGCTGGAGGGCTGTGGCACGCTCCCGGCCACCGCAGCCTCAACCTGTTGGGTTCCGGCGATCCTTCCGCCTCAGCCTTCCAAGTAGCTGGAACTACAGGCGCGCGCTACCATGCCCGGCTAATTTTTTGATTTATTGTAGAGATGAGGTCTCGCCAAGTTGCCCAGGCAGGTCTCGAACCCGCGGGCTCAGGCAAT